>QANT01008725.1:0-22749 GCA_003254885.1 Purshia tridentata
CCGGAATTATCCGATTCAGTCCCCAGATTCAGCCTTCTACCAAAGATTGATCAACTAGTGTAAATTCTGTCTCTTACAGATCTACTGACACCCTTTGATTGCTTAGATTTTAGGTCTTAAATGCTTATAAATGGTTTCCAATCAAAGTACCCTTGCTTCTGGTAGTCGAATAATAAATAGATGATCAATCCTCCCTCCTCTGCAGATAAATTGGCAGGGAATCTGAAAGTTAAAAACATCTGGACATTCTTACCTGAGAATAATATTATATTTTTATACATATATGTATTTGTACATTCAAATATATCTTTCTATTTCATAGCATATATTATACAAATACAAATATGATGCTAGTTAATTTTCAGTCTATCCCATATCCAGTTTTCCCGGGAGGAGCAGTTATTGGATGTTCAGCTGGCTTTTTAAATGTACCCAAAATAAAGGGAACACATACTGCAATGAAATCAGGTACCTTTAACCAAAGTCTTGTTGATCTGATTTATGTGTCTATTCAGTGTGTCTAATTATGTGAAAATAATTCTGCGCTCAGAAAATTTTAAATGTTTGAGCACAAACAATTGATGTTAGATTATATTTGTTAAATTGCATAATAATTGTTCATGGTAGAATGTATCTGAAAAACATGAGGTTAATAGTATCTGAAAAACGAAAGGAATGTATTGGTATTAGTTTGCTATATGGGTGATATTTCACAAGTTTGCAGGTAATTCTTATGTACCATGTGGAGATGCTTATAGGAATGCTATAGGAATCTCAGAATGCTCTTATGTGTTATATAAGTGCCTTACTTGTACCACCAATTGCTATTTAGTTCACGTGAATATCTAACTTACTACTTACAGGCATGCTAGCTGCAGAAACTACATTCCGTTTACTTCATGAAGGATCAAACATGGAAGAATATTGGGATGCTTTGAGAAATTCGTGGATCTGGGAAGAACTATACGTATCTCGGAACTTCCGACCAGTTAGTAGAACAATTCATTGGCTTTTCCTCTTTTAGTCTGTTGATTATTTATTCCCCACTTTTCCACTAAAGATGGTAGTTTTTATTGTCAGCATTTTGGGGCTGAACCTCGTTTTTGAGCTGTACACTAATGGGTCCAATCAAATAACTTTTACTCAACTATCCACCTCTTGTTTCAATTGGTTATATAATTATCCTAGTTCATGCAGAGCGCCAAATAGTGTTATACGTTTTACCCAATTTTCATTTCTTGTTAGAGAGTAAGCATGAAAAAGAAAATTGTTGTTTCAAGTGGCTTGATTTGTCTGATGCACAATGTATAAGCTATTAAAATACACTGTCTTTAACCTTTTAAATAATTTTTATTATTGTAGGCATTCGAGTATGGACTTATTCCTGGCCTGGCCTTAAGTGCTTTGGAACAGTGAGATCTCATTGCTGCTTATTGCTTACTCATTTTTCTCATTATATTTTCTTGTTGATTTTTTTTTTCAAATCCAAGTTTGACTCTGATTAGATCCTTAGCGCAAGCGCTATTTCACTCACCAATATTTTCTGCGCTGCAGTTATATAATGAAAGGAAGATCCCCCTTGACCCTGAAGCATGGAAAACCTGATCATGAAGCAACAAATGTGAGAATATTCTACAAACCATGAACTCAGATTACACTGACATGCATAGTTAGAACACTGCAGTTTGGCACTGAATGATTCAAATTTTGGGGCTTGCTTTGGAAGACATTGTTAAAAGTAATCACAGATAGGGAAGAAAATGAAGGCAGGGCTGGGTCCTTGGTCCTTGGTAACCATTATCAGGTCATCAACTTGAAGTCCACCAGGGGGCTAAATCCTCTCCTGCATGTGGTTCACTGTTGTGAGGGTTGGGACTTCGCTCCCATTTGCTGTTGCTTTGTGTCCAAGTGACTTTACCAATGGGCATGATACTATTATCTGAAATTTTTTGCATAATTCTGAAATAATTCAGTTAACGCATAGATAAATGGGTGGGATATGCTGATCCAAAACCAGTTATGGCCATAAACACTAAATGCGTTATTTTGTGACAGAAATGCTGATTTGATATATTGTTCTTTTTAATTCTCCTGGTCCATGATATACTTATTGTGACCAACTGAAATATGTACCCATCTGTCTAAAATTAGATATAACATATGATCCTTGTCAATGCTACTGGGATTGTTCCTCCTAAACATCTGTCTTCATAACTTCTATGGAAGTTTCACTTGTTGATTAATATCTCTTACACTGGCTGCATTTTTGCTGAAGTTCCCAATACAGGAAGGATCTATTGGCATCTTTGGATTATTATTTTCGTCTCATCACAGCCTCTACACTGGAACCAAACTTATAGACTAGCATGCACTAGTAAATAATGAACTTATTTAGCTGCTAAGAACTGATTCGTGCACTCATATATGCAGGTTGCAAAGTTTCATTCTCCTATTCAATATCCAAAGCCAGATGGGATTTTTTCTTTTGATGTTCCAACCTCCCTACACAGGTTTTTAAATACTGATTTATTTTGTAATTCATTATTCTCTTAGTTAAAGATTGCAATGGAATAGGTTACAGAGGTACCACCTTACCAACATATGTTATACAGTCGGGCTTTCATCACCCTACTTCACCTGCCTCCGAACTTAAATATATGTGAATACAATGGCATGGAATGGACCTTTTTCTGTGCATTTCAATGTTTAAAGAAGTGGTCCAAAAAAAAAAAAGAGAACAGTTTAAAGAAATCCCACTTCTTTGTGAATGAAGTAATGGAAACCAACCTGCACAAAGTTAAGGAGCCCAGAGTATCTCTGTGCGTAAAGAAAGCCCTCTTATTATTGTAGAGCTCACTTCCCTCTCATATTGCCTTTTCATGTCTTATTCTTCCATGGCAATTGCATGCTAGTAGCATATATACATAACAGTTATATTTTTGTCCTGCCCACAGGTTAAATGAGTTGATCCATTTTGACAGAAATGTTTTGGTAAGGCCAACCTCCGATAAAAATATGCCTCATTTTCCCACCATAGGTATTGGAGGATGAAAGTGGAGGTTCCACTTCCATATGGTTTAAGCGGGCAAATGAAGACTTAAGAAGTAGAGATGTGCTAGGCTGAGAGAATAGACCAGAAAATAAGCTGAGTACTTAGATAGAAAGGAGTTCTTTGTTTTGGGAAAGATATAAAAAAACTTTGATATTTTCGTGGTTAACTAGAACCGGAAGAGTACAAAGGATCCTTGTAGTTTACCAATTTTTGGAGTTCTATTGGGTTTTTAACCATTGTCATTTATGTTTGGGTAGAAATCAAATACAATATTAGAGATGGCCTATGCTGTCAATTCCAAATATTGGGACACATATCTAAATAACGTGGCTTCTAACCAGCAGTCATTGTGCATTAGAAGACCATTAATATTTTTTTTTTCAGCCAGGAAAGACCAGTAATACTGATAAACAGAATATCCTCACACAACTATATTTGCCCTTGTTATGGTGGGATTTTTATTTAATTAATTTCACCAGCAAAATGAGTATGGCTTCATTATAGTGGAGCGTCCTAGTCATTAATGGATATCTTCTAGTGGACGTTTAAGTGTGCAAAGAAGACTCCCTTTTCTTTTTTATTCTTTTACGATTAATTAGCAATTTTTCTCTTTGTATATGTGTGGCTTGTGTATTTGAGTAATGCCTTAGTGTTCTTGTAATAAAATGCTTCTTTACCCCTGAAAAGGACAAGCAATTCAAACTGATATGGACACTTTGCCTGTTTTCTGTTCTCTACTTTTCTAGCAAGTGATGAATTTATCTTTATTTGCTTAAATAGGAGCAATACAAATCATGAACATGACCAACCAGCTCACCTTCGGTTGAGGGACCCCAAGATTCCTGAACTAGTAAATTTGCCAGAGTATGCTGGTCCTGAGTCACGATATTGTCCTGCACGTGTATACGAGTAATGTCCATTCTATTATTGATTTTATTTTAGTGATCATCTGTCGATGGATTACCTCTTATTCATCTCAACTTTAAAATGTAGGTATAACCCGGATGAAAAAGGTCAACTGAAGTTGCAGATCAATGCTCAAAATTGCCTACATTGCAAGGTAATTTGAATGGTGGTAGGCTACTTTTTAAATATGTCAAATGTCCAATATATATGCATGTCCAGGCACACACAAGGATGAAAAATGTTTATACTAAAAAAGGAGAAATTATTTATTTATTTGTGCCCATGGCCAAAATATTTTGGTGTGCACGTATTTTTTTAATTTCTTTGATTTATTTATGCATGCATATGGCATGTCCTTTCCTGGTTGTCTTGTACTTTTACAGACACAATTGATCTTAGTTAGGGGAGGTTTTGGATTGCATTTCATTCTAAAGCTGTTGTTACATGATTCAAAGACGAAGAACAAAAAATTGCAAAACATTTTTGGTGTAATTTTTTATTTTTTGTGTCCGTTCTGCCATCAAATGGCAGGTTTTATGCCTCTATTTATCCGGCACCCCTGTCATTCTAAAAGTGGTAACCATATGTCGTACGTGAAAGTCTTGCCTGTGACAGGGATATACAACACTCTTCTCACACCCCCCAGCCACATGACCAGCACATGAGGGGTTTTCAATGAGAGGCCCCTTATGCAATGGTTGCAGACAAGATTTTTCCCTCTGATAGGAAAATTCTCCTTTTAATTTTTAAAAAAGTTGATAATGTTAAAGGCTTAAGTGGTAACCTACAAACTTCTTGGTCATCTTTTAACCTTGAGGGTCCAGCTGCCCACTTGTATGCTGAAGCAAAAACCAACCAATGTTTTGGTTTGTGAAAACCTGGAAATTTTTTGGTTTGTAAAAACCTGGCAATGTTTATTGCACCATTGAATTGTTTAGTTCTGCTCATAGTTTAGGCTGTTTAGCCAAATGGCATTGGCCCTGGTCCCACATCCTCCCTGCCTAAACTCATAGTTAGAATTTATGTAACCCTGATCCAGTCTGGTCCACTATGGAATGAACTTATAATCATGGAGTCGACTTGATCATCAGATTATAGATTATAAGTTCATATCTCTAGCCCATTCCCATTCAATTCTTTTTCTAGACTGTAATTTTTAAAAGAGGTCCATGGAATTATGTGAGTGTTCATTCCTATTGTTTATCAAGTTTCTAATATCTTACTTTTTGTTTATTCTAAATATGTAAATGATAGGAAGTTTGCTCTTGTTAGCAGTTAAGGAGAGTAGTTTCGTCCTTTACTCTCATTTTTTCTCCTTTTGTTGCTTAAAGAATTTTCTGAGCCAAAACCAAACAAATAAAGGCAGTATTTTCTTTCTTTGTGTTCCCTTACTTTGAAGATGTACCAGTTTTATGTTTAATATGTTTCAGGCATGCGATATCAAAGATCCAAAGCAAAACATTGAGTGGACTACACCAGAAGGAGGTGGTGGCCCACGCTACTCGATAATGTAGAATAAGCACTTGTTTTACTACTATTGTCATTGCTAAAGATACAATGTATGAAGTCTACAATAATTTTAATCCCATGTAAATAAAAGATGAATCAAGTCATGGTTTTCTTCAGTCTCACAATTAGCTATAATCATATAAGGTGGCTGGAGCAGCCATGCTAAAAATTCAGCTACTTCTTTTTCTGCCTTTTAAATGTATATGTGATGAAAGGCAACAGGGCTCTGAGAAATTATAATAATTATTATTATTTTTTAGTTTTTTTTTCTTTTGTGAGAACTGATGATGAAAGGCAACAGGGCTCTGAGAAATTATAATAATTATTATTTTTTTTTAGTTTTTTTTTCTTTTGTGAGAACTGATGGGAGTTGAACACAGTATACTTACTGTGACTGGAAATGTATGATGATCTGAAACATCAGTTGAAGCAAATTCGTGCAAAACTAAAATTTGTACAAGATGAGAGTTGGACACAGTAATTGGTAGCAAATTGTGAAATATGAGCAATCACACAAAAGTTGAGAATTCTTTTATACAAAATCTCATTTTTTCTCTCTAAAACGGGATGTGAGCATCATGTAATTAGTGTTTTGTATTGAAGTCCATGTGTCCGTGGTTAAAGAAACCCTTTGGGAGGTTTCCAACAGCATCGATCCTCTTCAATTTACCCATCTCTTCATAAAAGCTCATCACATCTCCAGCAACTGTTCTCCTAGAGCTGAGGGGGGGACAAACTTTGAACTTGCCACCATGCAAAAATACCTAAAACCAAACCACTTCATCCATAAAGCTAAATGGTACGTTATCAAGGTTACCATCTTCATAAAAGCATTTCTAATATTCTCCTTAGAACCCCCAAAGACAATGAGATTTCCAACTACTACTCCATCTTTTCTATCAAAAAACAAGGTTTTCGGTTTTTTGTGAACATTTAGTGGAGACTTATAGACATTGATGCTTCACATGGTATCCCAAAGTAGAGGTGTCACACCTCTTTGTATCACATGCATATATATATATGTGGTGCCACAGTAATTGCAAATACACCTAGGCTCTATGGGTTGGGGTTCAGATCATTCTCATTCAGTCACTTCAATCTTAGTGAAGTGATCCCAAACATTATAGGACTTTTTAAATGGTTGGTTTCCTCTTCTTAGTTGCATCATTAGGTAATGGAAGAAGTAGTGGCACAGTCGATGTGGCTGCTCCAACTGCAGTGACATTTTTTGGGGTTGTGTTTGGGACAGTGCTCTCTCTCTCTCTCTCTCTCTCTCTCTCTCTCTCTCTCTCTCTCTCTCTCTCTCACACACACACACACAGAGTCACTCAAACTTCAGTAGTCTCAATATCTCTGCAGCTATTGTGCAAAAGTCGCTGGACAAGTAATACCACGCATCTTTGTTGGACTCTCACACACACACAAAAAATGTCGACATTGCCCTCAATNTGTCACACCTCTTTGTATCAAATGTGTGTATATATATATATATATGTGGTGCCACAATAATTGCAAATACACCTAGGCTCTATGGGTTGGGGTTCAGAGCATTCTCATTCACAGTCACTTCAATCTTAGTGAAGTGATCCCAAACATTGTAGGACTTTTTAAATGGTTGGTTTCCTCTTCTTAGTTGCACCATTAGGTAATGGAGGAAGTAGTGGCACAGTCGATGTGGCTGCTCCAACTTCAGTGACATTTTTTGGGGTTGTGTTTGGGGCAGTGCTCTCTCTCTCTCTCTCACACACACACACACACACACACACACACACACACACACACAGTCACTCAAACTTCAGTAGTCTCAATGTCTCTGCAGCTATTGTGCAAAAGTCGCTGGACGAGTAATACCACACATCTTTGTTGGACTCTCACACACACCACAGACGTCGACATTGCCCTCAATTTGGCCATGCGCGACACTATACCACCACCAACTGGTATTAGTTTTACCCAAAGGGTTCAAAATCTTTATATACCAATAGATGACTAGGCACTTTTATGAGGAAGCAGAGCATCTACAATTGAATTACATGTAAATCCATTTCCATATTCATCCATATATAAGTTTAAATTTTAAATTTTGAAGGTTGAATTAAAGGACAATTAAAATTATGTAAAGTAAATATATATAAAATTAATGATACTTACACCATACATGACTAAAATCTTCCATTTATTATTCATCGAAATCTTACAACTAGACTTGAAAGATCAGCAGTGAAATCATGAAATTTTTGCACATCGCGCGCGATTGCTTGTAGATTAAGATGTCGTGCTGCATCCCGAGGATTTTTTATTTGTCTGATGGAATCCACAAGTTGTTGGTTGGACATCAGATTATGTAGTACTGGATAACTTACAAGCACCAGCAATTCTGTTTCATCATTTATCATCCTCACCACCATATCAGGTTCACAACTGATATATTGCTTAATAGATTTGAAACCAAATCCCTTGGTTGGCCAAATCTCCCCCGAATGGCGATGTCCACCACCTTTTTTTCTCATTTCATTTTGTATCACATCATCATCAGATAGTTGTTCAGCAATACCATTCTTACTACATATAATAGCTCGAGAAGTCCCAACATTAGCTACCACCAACTTATAATTTGATTGTCCATGCAACTTCATTAATATTGCAGTAACTGCAGTTGAACCCGCTAACCCCGCATAATCATGAAGCTCTGGATCTTCCAGAATTCTAGAAGCTGTTATAAAATATCCTTGTCTCACTGCATGTGTTGTGTTTAACAAGAAAGTAGGTTGTGCTAAGATAGTGTCAAACAAATGATTCCGCAAGTATGCAGAAACTCTATTGCTTAAAAAGCCATCAAATATTGCAAATAATAACACCTCATGCTCGCCAATTTTACAAGTTTTTGCAATAGCATAGTCACACATAGGTTGGGATTTGTCAGTGGACTTTACCAAGTTGAAGCCATATGTTACACTTACGTGATTGGAGTCATTTGACATAATATTAGTTTTATTTTCATAGTTGGGAATATTTGTTGATTTTGAACCTCTTCTTTCGGTCGAAATTTCAGATGGTGAACTTTTACCTGATCCAACGATATTTCTCTGGCTAGCACCTTCAACTCTTTTCTCCACATTGTGGATAATTTTATGGATAATATTTTTAGGGTTGAAGATATCTTCACTAGAATTAGAAGCAGGTGACCCGAAAATTTTAGAGTGGAGGGGATGTGTAGAGGAATATTGAACATGATCATCAGCTTCCAGAACCATTAATACTGGTAAAATAATTACAACACGCATTACCATCAGCGTCATTTTCATCAAAAGTTTCTCCCCAACAATCATTTCTATGGTTTATGGTTCCACGTACTCTTAGTACATATTTCCAAGTAAATGAAAAAAACCATTTATAAGAAAATTACAAAAGTTACTTCTTAGTATTGGACCCAAAAAAAATAATATATATTTCGTAATTAATTTGGATGAGTTTTTAATTCAAGAGAAGTTTTTGGTGCCTCTAATATTATTATAAGGTTAAAGCATTAAATGAATTTGAGATCAATTGCTATACGATGATATGTATGGACATAATTAACAATCAAGCAACTACTTTAAACAATGAAGCAACTTGCTCCAATTCACCGATCTTAGCTTTTGGTTGCACCCTAAACTAAATATATATATGCATGCGTTCTTGGGTTCCAAGATCTATTTGAGCAGTGGCATTGCATTATTGGTAATTAAGTATGATAAGTCAAGTGGTTTTTGAAAAGTATGAAAAGTAAAAAATAAGTGAATTAGGGTTGGTCTAGTTAGCCGAGAACAAAAGCTCTCTTTCAATACACCCGGGTTCAAACCTTCTCCCTTTCCTATAATCAAGAAAATAAGAAAATAAAGGTCAAGTGACTTTTGGCTATGAATTTTAGCTATGGTTTTCATAATTTTCATTGAATTAATTATAAGACAATACTTGACCCTATAAGATGGATAGCCCTTTGGGATAAACCAAGCAAGCTGAGAACCATACATTTTTCAAATTTATTTTTGGAATTTTCTTAAATTTTTAAACAATATTTACACATGTTAAATTTTCACTTGCTCATAGAGCCTGTTTATCCACCATTTCTTATATAGATGAGCAAAAGTCTCTAAATCAAGCAATAAATATTTCTCTTTAGAAAGAAGATATGGCCACTGCAATTGGTGGGTGGGGTCAATTTTGGGTCCAACCCGGCCACTGAACCAACATGCTTGGTTTGGGCTTAAAGGCCCACTGAGACCGACTAGTAATGGGTCATCACTGAACCAACCCAACCCAATTGTGAACGGGTTGGATTAGTTTTTCGTGTTCAAGCCGAAATGGGGCTCAAAATTTCTAGGCCAATAATAGTAGTTTAGCTTTTGCAATTTTATTGGGCCTAAAATTTGCCATGTGCAAACATCTAGAGATTAATAAAACATAAACAATGCATTCATAGTTTAAACAAAACTCAATGAAACAATTTACACTCATTTATATAAGTGTGTAAGAACTAAGCAAATACCAAGTTGCACCAGAAATAACTAAAAGTTTATTCAATTTATCAAATCAAGATCCGAGGGTGGCCCATTTTTTCTTCCATCATTCACAAAATAACTTTAATTTGTATTGGCTGTCATCGCCATCACCTCATCTCTCAAAGGTTTTTTGAATTTTATGTCTGATTGTAGCATTAAGTATACTGTATGTGGAATTCCATCTAGTTGGAACATCCAAATAACAAGCCCCTTAGATTCAATTCGTTCATAGACAACACAATTCTTGAATTTGTCAAACCTTTGAGGTGAGAATTTCACATACCTAACTGCATTACGAATACACATTATAGACTCATGCAATTCTTTTAAATCCACATTGACAATTAAGTACATGCCAATATTCACCTTTCAACACACATCCATTCCAATTATTCAACTTTTTCACGACAGAAGAAAATGCAACATCATTCGAAGATGCATTGTCGATCGTGATAGTGAACACCTTAGATATTCTTATTCATTCAAACAAGACTTAATCAACTTCCCAATAGTTTCACTCCTATGGTTAGCAATCACACACAAGTTGAGAATTCTTTTATACAAAACCCAATTTGCATCTGTCAAATGGGCTGCATGTGAGTTCTTTTATACCAAAAATCAGCCCCCTCCACGAAGCCAAATTGTAGGTCATCAAGGATTATCATCTTCATACAAGCATATCTATTAATCTACTTGGAAGCCCACATGACAATGAGATTGCCAACTACTACTCCATCATTTCTATTTAGTTTTTGGTTTTTATTTAGTGGAGACTAAAGGCATTGATGCTTCATATGGTGCCACAAAGTAGAGTTGTCACACCTCTTTGTAATGGTGCCAAAATAATTGCAAGTACACCTAGGGTTTGGGGTTCAGATCATTCTCATTCCTCAGTCACTTCAATCTTAGTGATCAAGTGATCCCAAACATTGGAGGACTTCTTGGTTGGTTTCTTGTTCTATCTTATTTGCATCATTAGGTAACGGAAGAAGTAGTGGAGCAGTCGATGTGGCTGCTCCAACTTCAGTTACATTTTTTAATTGGGTTGTGTTTGGGGCAGTGGTCCATTCACCAACTTGACGTCAATTGATGTACACCTCATTATATATATAGAAGATAAATACAACCGAGCTCATTCTTGTAGTGTGAGATTCCGGAAAATTAGTTATAATTAATTTTGGAGTAATCGTGGTTAAGGATAATTATATTTTAATTTAAAGATTCTGGAATTTGTATGAAGAATTTTAACCATTAATAAGTGGATTTAAAGTTATAGAAAGATAAGATTAATTGAGACAAAGTTGTAGGATTTTACAGAATATTTTTCGAACCTCAAAATTAATATTGGTGATTTATTTGGATTTTAAGTTCTTATTGGGCCATTGAGGAACACTAGAAATTAAGAACGGCCCGGTCCTGATTTTAGCCTCATTCAAAAGGTTTCGGATCAACGAGCACGTAGGTGCTAACGGAACGTGATTCAGGGTTACGATTTGGGTTTTACGGATCTTCAAAGTTTAAAGGCAAACTTGTACTCGCATTTGCTTTATTTTAAAAAACTAAAAATCAATTTTATTTCTTTTAAAACTTTTTTTCTCCCATTTTAATTTCTCTCCTCTCTCTTGTGTCTCATCTTTCTATTTCTCTTATATTTCTCTCAACACCCTCCCTCTACAATCACTCCTTCTTTATCCAGCATGACTGCCGGTGAACTAGGTGGCGAAACCACCTCTCCGAGCTCCTTTCTTCCTCCACTCTCTCTTTCGTAGTTCTCGGATTGCTCAGAAAACCCCAATCACTCAATAGCTCTCTCCTCTTTTACTAATCAATTTCTTCTAGTTCTGACGTGATTGCCAGCGAAACCAACCCAGAACTCTTCTATCTCACCTTCTCTTCTTTTCCCCAGTCCCATAACCTAGCCAAACTGAGCAGCCAACCCGGAAACTCGCACGCTACCCTTTTTTCTTCTTATTTTGATTCTAGTCGATTTCGGCCACTAATTACCGTGATTCTTTGTGGGTTTTACTTCCCTTTCCACGGGCTTCCTTTCCCTTAAGGTATTGCTTGTCACTGAAATTCTAGGGTTTAGACCCATTTCAAAATTTACCTTGAATTGAATTCAATTTAATTTGGTTGTTTTGAGTTCTTTTTCATCCATTTGAAGTGTCTAGGTTGTAATTGGGCTTGATTTTGAGTTGATTTTATATTTTCCAAGTACCACCATTGGCCCTGCCATTGCCATTGTCAACTCCGCTGCTAGTGGAGATGATTTGGAGGGTTTTTTTTCCTCTGTTCTGCCTTATTGAACCTCCATAAATTTACTCCTAGCTCCATTTTGGGTTTTTGTGGTTTTGTTGTGAAAATAGGTTCAGGCAGCCACCGTACGTGACGGCTACCGCTCATTCCAATCGTTTAACAACCATGTTGTTATCTTTATGAACCTTGTTATAGCTGTGAATTAATTGGCTGGTTTTAAACAAGTACCTGGGTTCGAAAATTGTATTTCCTATGCCGTTTCGGTCACCAAACTATAAACCGAACTTGAACCTCTAAATAAAAAAATCGTACAAACTCAACCCTACCCATTCCTTAAACCAAAACCATTTACGGAAAGGAGATAACCTTAGAACATTAACCCTTCTTCGTTTAATTAAAAAAGGTATTTTCGTAATTTCCCATTGAACCAATGTTATATATTATACCCTAATCCATTTGTATGCGAATTAGAGTCGGGTAAGAGTAACTTTAGAAAGTAACCTTGGACTCTCGGTTTAGTTCAATGGTATTTCAGCCATTTTAATTACTAAACTTGTATCATGGATTTCTTACAAAGTTTAATCCTGAATGTTTTGACATGAAGGTAAGACTTATTTCCTTAAGTTTGTGAGGGTACTTGGATTTGAGTAATTTATGTTTATATTGAGATGGTGGGTTGTGTATTGGAACTAGGATTGAGATCAGTAAAATGAATCAGTGATGATGGGATGGAATGGACAACTTAAGACTTTTCGATTGGACGTATGGGGTCAGGCTGAGATCTGGAAATCAAGTAAGGGATCTAGGGAACCTTGGCATGTGAATTGATTTTGATGAATCTTTGTTTAGAAATTTTATATATGTGCTAATAAGAAAATTATATGAATTATCTGAATGAATTGAGCATAGTATGAATTAGTTAAATAGATATATATAGTGATTTTCTTAGGTGAGGATGATTGCATTTTTTTAATTTTGCGGATGTTGACACAATGCCGACACAGTGTAGACATAGAGTTGACACATATGATGTGTTGCAGCAAGTTTTGGAATTTTGTGTCAATCCACTGTCTACCCCATGTTGGCGTCCTGATATTAACTACTAATGCATTAACAGAATGTGCGTTTATTTGAATTTGAAGCATGATTCATTGAGAATGAAGGTTACAGCGGTGAGAATGGTTTGGGGTTTAAATTCTGTTATTTAAATTTGTAGTGTGCGTGGAGAGAGAAGCCCTTTCAACTGCAGTTGATAAAACAATATAAACCCCAACACGCATTGGGACATTCGGTTGCAATTGAAGTTAGGATATGCATTGAGATCATCGATTGCAATCGAAGATGAGATGTGTTGCAATTTATATTTCAATATGCATCGAGTGTTAACAGTTTGATAAGGCATCAGGGCCACAATGGTAAAATGCATGGTATAGGACATGAGGGCATGTTTGTTCTGTTATATGGGTTAACCTTTATCCATATTATTGGGTTTACTTTTCAAGGGATTAATAAGGAAGTGCTGCGTAACACTCATGCATTTGTAGTATTACTGTACTTTATATGTTCTATGATTGTGTGTTTCCACTGAGTTTCAGTTTAATCAATTCTACTTGTTAAGGTCTTATGTCCCTATTGAGCCATTGTTTTGAGCTCACCCCCTTATAGACTTTGTAGGTACTGTAGCGAGAGTTAGTAAGAAGGTGACCAAAAGTAGTAATTATGATTAAGCGTGAACAAAACCTTGATTAAGAATCATATAAAGTACATAAGTATAGTTGATTTTGTATATTAAGTTTGAATTCAATTGTAATAAAGTATTTATACTAAGTTTATATTATTTTCCACAATCACTTTTGTTATAGAAGCTAATTCTATAATTAGAGTGTGATTCACTCTTTAATTCGAGATTTATCCTTTAATCATGGGTTGGGGTGTGACATGTAGCTCTCTCTTTCTCTCATCTCATTCTTCTCTCTCTCTCTCTATCTCACACTCTCATATCACTCCCTCTCTCACAATCACTCAAACTTGAGTAGTCTCAACGTCTCTGCAGCTATTGTGCAAAAGTTGATGGATGAGTGATACCACACCCCTTTGCTGAACTCTCACACACACCACACATGTCACAATTCTCCTCAATTTGGCCATGTTGAACACCAGATACCAAATTCGTATTAGGTTTTACCAAAAGGGTTTGATATCTTTATGTACCAATAAATGGATGACTCTTCACTTTTCTGAGGAAGCATTGTAGAATAAATGAATTTGTACTGGAATATTACCAGAAAATAGAAACCAAGTACAGAGAGTGAGTGCAGAGAATGAGAGAAGAAGATGATGCAAGGAAAAATACTGGCTCACACAAGTCGTGCAAAACCAGTGTGTGTATATTGACTCAGCATTCTGTTAAGCAACAAGACAAAATACAGCTATAAAGCAGCTGCATACACACGCACACACAATGAGCCTGTGAGCTCTTACGACCATTCATACATCACCCTATGAGATAATGCCACCTGGCTAAAGCTGTTACATTTAATTTTACTACATAAACAGAATTGAACCTGTTAACTAATTAGATAAATGCTTTAATTACGTCCAATAGACTTAGTTGACACTATTGTTAAAATTTGACGAATTTAGCCAACACTATTGTTATTATTACATTTCGGATTATTAGTATATTCATTTTCGTTTTAATATTCTGATTGTACTTTTTTCTTAAAAAAAAAAAAAAATTTGTGGCGGAATGTTTTTGCCATAAATACGTATTTCTGGTGAAGTGAATTATTACTGGTGAATATGTGTAATTATTACTAGCGGATTGACAATTTGTTGCTGTATCAGTGCCCACACTGTATTTCTGGTGGAGAAGTTATTACTAATGAATAGTTGTAATTATTATTTGCAGGCTGACGTTCTCGTGTCTAAATGACTTATTTCTAGCAGACGACTTGAATTGATCCACCATAAATGACTATTAGTGATGGCGTTTTTTGTGGTGGACACCTAATTTGTCACACACATCTTTTTTGACAAATTTGATAATATATTCGCCACACATAGCTCACATTGTTGTAGTGGAAAGAGAGGGGTAAAGTGAGAGTCGATGGTTTTGTTTTCTGTTTTTCTGATTATTTATTTATTTATTTTTTACCATATTCTGATTAATCAATTTGATAATATATTCGCCACACATAGCTCACATTGTTGTAGTGAAAAGAGAGGGGTAAAGTGAGAGTCGATGGTTTTGTTTTCTGTTTTTCTGATTATTTATTTATTTATTTATTTTTTACCATATTCTGATTAATCAATGTAGAGTGGGTATTTATTCACAAGTTAAAAACAGAAAGTCAAGTGTCGGAGACCAACACCAAATAGTCAGCTAATGTTTTTAAGACCATTTAGTATTCTAACTTCTTCTTTTTTTAAGTGAGGCCAAAATTAATTAGGAGACGAAAAATTATTGGTGTTCTATTGCCATGAAAATTTAAGAGCCAAAAAATACCGTCAAATAATGGGAGACGAACTTTTCGTCTCTTATTAGTTTTAATGGTACAAGGTTTCGCGCCTCTGACTATGCAACCCTCCAAAATAAAAGAAGACCCATTGATAATTCATCTCTTAATATTCAATTAGAGACCAAATATTTTTGTTTCCTATTGTGTAAATTCTGTGGCTGAAAGTACCAAAAAAATAAACAAAATCACCCAAGTATAGGCGACAAACTTAAAAAATTTGATTGCCTATTCTAAATTTAGCAGACCAAAATCTATTTTGTCTCCTAAAGTTTGATCTCCAAATGGGTTTTTTGTTGTAGTGTGTTGCACAATTACTAAATAAGCTTATATTCGGAATGGAAGTTTTGAATTATACTTTTCAACATTCTTTGAACTTTCAGTGTATGTTGCACTGTTACTGAATTTATATGTGTAATTATGTTGTTTTTGCATATTGTCATACAATCATAAATTGATTTTTTGCATTTTTGTTGTTTTCATATACATAATACAGTCACGTTTTTAGTTTTTTATGTAATCACAGCTTATTGCTAATTTTTTTTAAAAAAATTTTTGTGCAATTTTGTTGTTTTTGGGCTCTGTGATACATACATTCATTCATTTGAAAGAAAAAAAATTGGTGACTATCACACAGTGACCGATTCAAAATCGGTGACTCACATAATCACCAAATTTAGTTTGGGGTTTAATGATAAGTTCATTTTGAACCTTGAAAAATCTCATTGGATTATGAGTTTTTGGTTTTGTTTTATTTTCCCACTTGCTATCTATTTCCCCTAAAATTCGAGGTAATATTGCACTGAGAATCTTAGTTAATACACTGGTAGTCCTTGAATGTAGGGCTGGAGAACCAAATCGAATTGAACCAAAAATAGTAAACTGAGTATCGAACCGAACTCTCTCAGTTAACTTTACTAGAAACCAAAACCAAAACCGAATACCAATTGTATCGAGAAACCGGTTCGATCCGACTCGGGTTGGGCTTTTACTGAACATAAATTGGGCCGCATTTGGGGCTTTTTCTTAAAGAAATTTTTGGGCATTTTTTGGCCATTTTATAGCACTTTGGGCTATTTTATATCACTTTAGGCCAATTTAATTTGTACCAATTTGATATTAAATCTATAATTTTAAAAATATATGATTTTAAATTTATGTAATACATTTTTATTTAAATCTATAAAAAATACTCTAAATCCTACGACCCTAATATATATACTATAAACCTTATACAGTGGTATTTAAATCCCATACCTTGTATATTGTACTTGTATGATTGTATCATCTTACTATCCTTTATCTTATAACCTTATCATCTCATACCCTAAACTCTATTGTGTGTTTTAACAAAAAAATTATTAGTAATTTGAAATAAGGTATTGGGGTTTGGGGTTTAGAGTTTGGATATATTACATATGTTTTGTAATTTATATAAAGAGAAAATTACCAAAATAGTCCAGTTATTGTTCCATTTATTTCGATCTGGTCCACGAATATTTTTTGTCGCCATTTTGATCCACGTGCCGTTTGCCATTTTGATCCATTCCGTTAAAATTTCATAAACAGATGTTAAATGGAGAAAAAAATTTGAATTTCGACCTCAGTTTTCTAGTTTTTCTTCTTAATTTTGACCAAATTTTTAACTTATCATTCTCAACCAAATTAACCAATCTTGTACCACTTTTGGAGTTATGAATATCTTCTTTACAATCATATAAAAAGCATTCAAAACAAAGCTATAAATCTTGATATAAATTATTACAAAGTCGGCTACTCAAAATTGTGATTTTTCTATAAAATTTTCAAATTTTGGAATTTTCTTCCAACTTCAATTTCCTTCGAATTCAACATCTCAAATAAATTTCTTAGGCTACTAGAAATAAGTTTAAACTCTTTCAATCCATCACCCAATCTCAAACCAACCTAGAAATCAAAATGTCAATTAAGAACATAAAACTCCAAAACCAAAAAATTGATAAGTACACCCCAACCCAAATTTTCCTTCAATTCACATTCATTTTTTAGGTTATTTGGGTCACAAAGAAGAGAACTGAAAGAGAATTCGGATTGAGGTGTACTTATTAATTTTTCTGTTTTGGCGTTTTATGTTTTTAATTGGGATTTTGATTTTTAGATTGGTTTGAGGTTGGGTGATTTTGAGAGACTTTAAACATGTTTCTAGTAGCCTAAGAAATTGATTTGAGGTGTTAAATTTGAAGAAAATTGAAATTGGAAGAAAATTCAAAATTTTAAAAACTTAATGGAAAAATTGCAGTTTCAGGTAACTTACTTTGTGATTATTTATGTAGAGTTTATAGCTTCGTTTTGAGTACTTTTTATATAGTTGAAAATAGGATAGTCATATCTTTAAAACTAGTATAAGATTGGTTAATTTGGTTAAGATTTAATAGGTAAAAATTTGGGTCAAAATTAAACTGAAAAACTGAAAAACTGAAACACTAGGGATGAAATTGACAATTTTTTCCTCCATTTAATGTATGTTTATGATATTTTAACGGAATGGACTAAATTACAAACGGCATATAGTTCTTGGATCAAAATGGTGACAAAAAAAATTCGTGGACCAAACTGAGATAAATAGAACAATAAATGGACTATTTTGGTAATTTTCTCTTATATAAAAACATAGAATTTTCATATACTAAATTCTAAACTTATAACCTATATCCCATACCCTAAACCCTAAACCCTAAACCTTATTATGTGTTTTAACAAAAAAAATTATTAGTTTCAATTGAAATACGGTAGAAGATATTAAGAATATATCAGTTAACTTTTTTATAAAATAATATATGATTTAATTGAAATCATTTTATGAAATATATTTTATTATCTAATATATGGTTCAATTCATATATAAAATATATTTTATTATTTAAAATAAAGCCAGGTTAATATTAATTTTTATTATCTAAAATGTTAATTGTGTATAAATATATAAATCTGAATATTAATTTTTATATATTTGGTTCGGTTCGGTAAATCGACTATTTTAGATTATGAGAATCGAGATCGAAACTAACATTTCCAGTTCGGTCTAGTTATTGTTGTCTCGGTTTCGGTTTAACTCAATTCCAATTCCTTCAGTATCAGTAGCGTAGGTTTTGGGCCGATTCTCGATTTTTTGGTCAAATCGCCTTAGCCCTACTTGAATGTGTGCGATCGTGCCACTGCATGGCCAGGTGGCCGGTATGCGAAAAAATGTATAGTTGTATTTGGATGGTTAAATATAATATTCGCTCTATGAATTGACTTCTTAACAAACAGAGTGTGCGGCGAACAAGGAACAACTACCTCGCCTGGGTTCTTTAATGCCTCGCCTGGATTCTCAAGGACTTTATATACTCTGCGAGACAATAGCAATATGCTCAAAATTAAAGACTCGATGAATGGGTGCTTGAGTGATGGGTGCAAAGAAAAACTATGAACTCGAATATAAAAAGTATGACTCAATTGATTATCACGCAATTTAGTGACAATGGTTGTTTTAACAACAAACCTCATCTAAGAACATAGAAATAAAGATCAAAGCAAATAATAGAAAGAAAATCAATACTAAAACAATTGATTCTAACAGAGGTAAAAAGAAACTACGAAAATCGTTGAGAACTTGAAGAACTAATCGCAATAGTACTTGAGAAATATCAGAAATCTGCTGAGAAGCTTTTGTTGTATGTGTGATTGGGGATCTTTTTCTTCTTGTCAATGCTTCTTTCTATAGGGTAACACTAGGCCTCCCAAGAAATCCAAATCCTAATTGAATTCAAACTCTTGGTTTGCTTAATCATCATGCCCAAGTAATCCTAAAATTGCTATATATGCATCTGAATCCTACCAAGATTCTTGCCTTGTTGGGATTCCTTTCTTCTCTAATACTTGTGCTGCGTCCTCTAATTGGTTGCTGATTTTTTGCCATGGGGCTTGCTAGAATGGGCTTGGACCTTGCATGTATTTTACCTTCAGTGTTGTCTTAAATGGGCTGGGCTATTACTCTTTGGGTTTGGTGTAACGACCCGTACTTTTCTAAGTAATTTTTAATGGGGCCCAAAGTTGACTTTTGATTCGAGTGAGATTTTAATTTTGACCTTGGGTCTGTTAGGAAGGCCTCGTGACATGACCCTCCCCGAATTCCACCCTGGAACCCGAGGTGATCCTGCGGGCATCCAATATCAAGGAAAATCCTACCGAAATTTCGGCAGAACCTCCCCTGAAATTGGACGAACCCTTTTTCTCCACGAGACCTGTAAATGCACTTCTAAGTACCACAGCTCCTCTACCACCCAACTCTCAAACCCATTTAATTAAGTTTTCAATAAGTTACCAGAGCCGCACTACAAAATTTATTGAGAAGATAAAATTTACAAGAATCATTGGTTCCTACGAATTCCAAAGATTTGCTAAACTGCCTCGACGTCTTTGGCTCGACCGTTCCACCGCTACAACCTGGGGGAAAATTTAAAATAACAACAAAGATAAACCTAGTGAGACGACTTAGTGAGTGGACATAAATCAAGATAAATATTAATAAACCTTTACTTTGAAGTTTCTTAGAATTTCACAAACTTTCCTTGAAATCCCCCAGTTTTAAAATAACTTTCATAAAATCCACTAAAAACTCAGTTCTAAACTTTCACATCTGAAATCCGTTTTGAAAACTTTGATAAATTGATAAAATTGGTCAAGCTCTTAAATATTAATTAAGAACTGAAATTTGTCTCAACCAAGAATTTATTTTGTAAGCTGTTTTCACAAAGAAGCCTCTCACCCAACAGTTACCCATCGAACCTGCCGTACATGCGCAGGGCCCACAACCTGCCATACGCATGCAGGGCCAATAATCCTGCCGTACATGCGCAGGGCCTACGACCTGCCGTACGCATGCAGGGCCAATATCCTGCCGTACATGTGCAGAGCCAGGGTCTATTATACACATGCAGGGCCAATATCCTACCGTACGTGCACGCAAGGCTGCCCCCAAAGGGCAAAGCATCCCGACACACGGCCCAAAGCCTATGTGTGTGCCGTGATGGGTCCCAAAAACCTGTATAATCCGATAACTTGAAGGGTACTACGAAGGGTGGTTTGAAAATCCTTTTCCCATAAATCTCTTTTTTTCGTCCATAAAACACATAACCTTTCCAAACTGGGAAATCATCAACTAACAACTATAAAATCCTTTTTCGAAAACCAAACCTTTAATATTTCAATATACAAATAAACCAAATACATTTACTCGAGAAACCAAAACATTCCCAAAATCTAACGGCTAGATAAATCGTCATGAAAAATAGTTATCAAGCACCTCAAATTTATTTCTAAGTATTAATTCTCAAACCATGCTCGAGAATCAAATAATAATTCTCAAATAATAAAATTCAATTAAAACTCAATTAAATATAAATACGAACGAAATCATGAAATTCATAAAGATTTCATAAACCCAGTTTAAGAAACGAAGTCCACTCATAGTCAAGGAGTCTAGTCTCGTTGCTCGGCTGGGTCGCTCTCAATCTCGGGTGTCGTCCCTAAATGGGCAAGAGAACCGCCGGAAAACTGGCCGGAAAGCTGGAGTTTGCAGCAGCTGTGGCTTCTCTCCGTGCAGCGGCGCACGCAGGCGTTGGAGGTGGCGTCGTGGGTCGTGGCGGGCTGGCGACAGCGGGAGGAACCTTGGTTGGCGGCTGGTGTTGGTCGGGAATTGGCTGGACGGGAGGGGAAGGGTACCACGCGCAGGGAAAGGGGAGAAACTGGTCTGCGGGCTGGGAGGGGGAGAAAGGAAGAAAAAAGGGTGGGGGACTGTTCCAGAAAATTCTGGAAATTTTTTAAACTAAGTCCCTTTATTTACAATTTTGCCACTCCCTTTCCACGTACATAACTTACAAACCGTAACTCCGTTTGACGCATACTTCCTGTCTACGAACTCGTGGAGCCTAGCTCTACTTAACCATGTCAAAGTCCACTCCAAGGGCCCTATAATTCAAAAAGTCAACTTTTGGGTCCTTTGCCACGTACAAAATTTTCAAACCGTCCCTCCAAACGGGACATGCCGCATGTCTATAAACTCGTAAGCCCGAGGCCTTCCTAATGGACCCAAAGTCAAACATCCAATCTCATCCAAATCCAAAGTCAACTTTTGGCCCCAAAACCATGTTAAAATTAAATAAATAAAAAAATTTGTACCTTACGGAGTACGGGTCGTTACACCTCGAGTGCAGGGGTTCGTCGACACGCGACATGTCCCGTTTGTAGCTACGGTTAGAAAGTTAGGAACATGATAAGAGACCCAAAAGTTGACTGTTTAAGTTATTCAGATTTTAGATTTGACTTTGACATGATTGCATAGAGCTCGATTCCACAAGTTCATAGACACGTAGTATGCGTCGTTTGGAGCTACGGTTTGAGAAATACGAAGGTTTAAAATGAGGGGCAAACTTGTAATTTTGGGTAAAGTGGCTTTTAAAATTCCAGAAAATTCTGGAACTCTCTCTCCCCTCTTTTATCTCTCATGTGTAGACAGCCCCCCCAGCCCGACATCTCCTTCTTCCTCTCTCCCCTGCCCGACACCCCAGCCTTTCCCAGCCGACCCAGACCCACCGACGACTTCCCCAGCCGCCAGCCAGCGACTTCCCCAGCCGCCAGCCAGCGACCTCAGCCCTTCCTCCCATCGGCCCAACCCTTCCTCTTCTCTCTCCTGAGCTCTCTTTCTCCTCCTTGCGTGCAAGTGTGTTGCTGCCACCGAGCCCGACCCAACTCCGGCGACACTAGACAACTGGACTGGCCGAGAATCACTCCCCAGCCGCTGACCATCCTTCCCTGAGCTCCCCCAAGCCGGCCAGCCCCTTTCTAGCGAGAAACCACGCCGAAAAACACCCAGCCCGCCGCCCCTGTTGCTCGCGGATTCTAGCTAGTCTCGGCCTCCGATTGCCGCAATTTCAGGTGGGTTTTC
>QANT01008726.1:0-10362 GCA_003254885.1 Purshia tridentata
GTCTCTCTTTTTTATTCATGCCCACATTCTTTCAAGATATTTACCTTATTGCCATGAGTTTCTTTTCAACCATGTCTTTCACAGACTTTTTTTTTTTTTTTAAATCTGTTTGCCATTTTGATAATAGGGGTGACAGGACCTTCCCTTAATTCCACCCTGAAACTCGGAGTGATCCTGTGAGAATCCAATATCAAGGAAAATTCTATCGAAAATTCGGCAGAACCTCCCTTGAAATTGGACTAACCCTTTCTCCACGAAGACCTGCAAACGCACTTTTAAGCATCATAGCTCCTCTACCGCAACCAAAGGGTCTCCGACCCAAATTTCAAAACCAATTATTTAACTATTTAAAAGATTATCAAGACTAGCTACAGAATTCACTAAGAAACTAGGTTTACAAGGATAACTAAACACCTATAAACTACACCAGTTAACTAGATTGCGTCAACGTCCTTGGCTCGACCGCTACAACCTGGAGGGAAAATTAAAACAACAACAAAGGATAAAGCTAATGAGATGACTCAGTGAGTGGACATAAATCAAAATAAGCATTAAAAATCCTTTACTTTCAAGTTTCCTTAAAACCTCACAAATCCTCTTTGAAATTCCCCAGTTTTAAAACATTTCGTAAAATTTACGGGATAAGTAAACCAATACTTAAAATCCAATTTGAGATTTTCTGGGAAAATAAATAAAACAAATTAAGCTGACAAGCATCAAACCAAAACTGAAGTTTATATCCTTTGAAACATTCTTATAAAATTGATATAATAATAAAAACATTCACCCAAACAGTTACCCACCGAACCTGCCGTACATGCGCAGGGCCCACGATCTGCCGTATGCATGCAGGGCCAATAACCTGCCGTACATGCATAGGGCTCACAACCTGCCATACGCATGCAGGGCCAATAATCCTGCCGTACATGTGCAGAGCTAGAGTCTGTCATACACATGCAGGGCTAATATACCTGCCATACGTGCACGTAGGGCCACCCCCAAAGGGCTAGGCATCCCGAAACACGGCCCAAAGCCTACGTGTGTGCCGTGATGGGTCCCAAAGACCTATGCAATCTGATAATCTGAAGGGTACTGCAAAGGGTGGTTTGAAAATCCTTTTGCCATAAATTCCTTTTTACCCATAAAAACTTATAATCTTTCCAATACTGTAAAATCATTAAACTAACAACTATAAAATCCTTTTCCGTAACCAAACCCTTAATATTTCAAGATATGAATAAACCACATATGTTTACTTGAGAAATCAAAGCGTTTCCAAGCACATCAAATCCATTTCCATACTCAAGAATCAAATAATATTTCTCAGTTAATAAACTCAATTAAAACTCAAATATAAATACGAATTAAATCATGAAATTCATAAAGAATTCATAAACAAAGTTTAGGAAACGAAGTCCACTCACAGAGATAGCCTAGCTTTGGTCTCCGGTTGGATCGTCTCTGGGCTCGGGAACGTCGCCTAACACGAGAATGACAATACGTTAGAATACTATTTAATTTACGATCGTAAAAACACAAGTGCACGTTCTAGGCCTTACGCTCCAAAATCTATATTTAACTATAGCCCAACTTATTTTCCGTCTCGACTCAAAACCTATGCCACTAGCTTATTTTTATCCGGTAATTTTCCCCAATAACCTCCATTCTACCTAACTTGACTGAGGATCGTCCGGGTGTCGTTTCGACAACCCATAAGTGCCCAATTTCATCCCAAACTCACCATTTCTCCGATTTCCTTCAAATTGACTATTCTAAACCTCAATAATCGTTCCTAAAGGTGAAAATCACGCACAATTTCAATTAAATCATCATAAACACCTTAAATTTCTAGAAATCTCGAAATGGGCATAAGCACCAACAATCAAACTTCTAATTTCCTCGAAATTTCCCAAATTTCGAGTTCCAAACTTCGATTATATGTTTCTAATGACGGAAATCGCCCACAACATTACACAATTTGGATTAATTTTGGAAATCTAAGCCAAACCCGAAAATACCTTCAAGCCCCCAAATTCAATCTCTCACAGTTTCTCAAAATTGAACAACCCAACAATAAGGGAAAGGAAGCCCACAAGGAGAGGAGAAAAACCCACCTAAAATCAAGGAGATTGACGACGGAATTTGGTCGGAATTTAAGGAGAGGATCGACAGCTTTGGGGAGTTTTCCAAGCTGATTTCCTACTGGAACGTGGCTGGCCGGCGTGGGGAAGCTCGGGTAGGGACGGTCGGCGGCTGGGGAGTGGTTCTCGGCCGTCTCGTCGTCTGGTGTTGCCTGAAATGGCTGGAGTCGGAAGCTCCAGTTGCGCGCAGGTGAGAAAGAGAGATCGGGAGAGAGAGAAAGGGCTGGGGCGGCGTGAGCTCGCTGGCCGGCGACTGGCGACGTCGCCGGTGAGTCTAGGCAACCGGTTGTGGAGGTGGCGCAGGGGAGAGGAGAAGAGGAGAAGATGTCGAGCTGGGCTGGGGGCTGTTTTGCATGGGGAAGGAAGAAGAGAGAGAAATATAGGGGGGAAAGAGGATTCCAGAATTTTCTGGAATTAAGACCCATTTCTTCATAATTACAAGTTTGCCCCTCACTTTGAACCTCCGTGTTTCTCAAACCGTAGCTCCAAATGACGCATGCTACGTGTCTACGAATTCGTGGAGTCGAGCTCTACGCAACCATGTTAAAGTCAACTCTAAAATTTGGGTAATTCAAAAAGTCAACTTTGGGTCCCTTCTCACGTTCCTAACTTTCTAACCGGGGCTCTAAATAACCCATGCCGCGTGTCAATGAACTCGTGAGCTCAAGACCTTCCTAACGGACCCAAGGTCAAAGCTAAAATCTTACTAGAACCAAAAGTCAACGTTGGGCCCTATTATAATGTACTTAAAAGGTACGGGTCGTTACAAGGGGTCATGGCGATGGTTTTTTGTCATTTGCTTTCCATTTGCTTTACTTAGTGTCTTTCAAAAATGCAAAACACAATACTTATTGTAAGCATAGCCAACTTTCTCAATGCTCAGTAGTCCATGAGCCTCATTCTTTCATAGTAAATGAATGAGGCCCATATTGATTGAAACATAACCGATACAGATTGATAATTACATATATCATCTACAGAAGAATTGAATATTTTCTTATTTAAGCTTCTGGTTTTAACTATTGTTCTTCTTTTACTTAGATTAGGTTTGGCTTGCTGCACTGTTTTACAAGGCTTATTGTATAGACCGTTTACCTCTTCTTTTGGTTAATTAATGCATAGTCGTACTTTTATTTTCTTACCAAAAAACAAAGATCATCTTTACCACAGTCAATAGTATAGCAGGAAAACTCAATTAAAAGCTTCACATACCACAAAGCACATACCTGGACAACTTAGTACACCCCACCCTATACATGAAAGAGTTAACCGACATTATTACTGTCTCTCTATGGTTTTCATATCCAAAACATATATCTGTGCATATTCAATCTTTTCCTCCATCTCCACAAATTTCATCACTCATTGCCAGCTTTTAACACCATTTATAGACTCATGGTATTTCCTTACACTATTACGGCACTTGCTATAATGAAATATACTCCACCTTTGGATCCTTCTTGCTACTTTACAATCTACTTTTTTTATTATTAAACATAATTAACCATTCAATTTTTCAAATTTACAGCAACGAGGAAACTACAAGCTGTCAAAAAAGCCCTACAACAAGCAAGGATGACAAGCTGCCTCTCCTCCAAATCAAACAAGAAGATAAACCAAAGACACTTTGAATTGATATTTGTGGCCATGTCTTTTGAACAATCTTTTGAACCAAAAATACTCTAGGCCATGTTTCTTTGAAACACTTTATTTAAACGAATATCTGACATACTTTGTAATATATTCTCAAAACCATTACAGTTTAGAATTAGCTTAAATTTCTTACATACTCTGTAATATATTCTCCTAATATTTCTTTAGAACCTTAGAACAGTAACACAGACTTTTCATTATATTAATGCTGCATGTTTATTACACAATTTCAAATATCTATTGTGTCTGCTATGTTTTTCTATATACATATACATTTTCATATTTGACAAATATAGTTTTAATCAATTACAAACAATACTATATAGTTATTACTCGCACCAATGGGCGGGTCTCTACTCTAGTATATACTAAAAGAGAACCCAAAATCACTGTGCAGTCACTGTTACTAATGACAGTGTGCTACCGGTTTTGTCCCTGCATCTTTTGCATTTTTACGCCTCTTGCCATTGAGTGTAATAACTCAGCTCACATGGTCTCTCTCCTCACTCTCTTTCTCTCCCAACCTCTCTGTTTTTCTCCTGCATGCTTGTGACACCATTTTCTCCGGCCACTTCCCAATCGACCCAGCCCACCAGCTTGACCCCTAGGTGCCGGCCACCTCCTCCCTAGCTTACTCCCGCCGGCCCAGCTCCCCCTGCAAAGAAAACATTCCAGAAAATCCAAATAGCCCATGGCCTATTCCAGCCGCCCCCAGATCCGATAATCAATGTTTTTGGTGGGCTTTTCTCCTCTAGGTATGGGCTTTCTTTCCCCCAAGGTTTGGTTTTCCAATTTTTAGTGGTTCAAAAAATATTCATACCGATTCATAGAAAATAGCCCATGGCCTATTCCGGCCGCCCCCAGATTCAATCATCAATGTTTTTGGTGGGCTTTTCTTCTTTAGCTATGGGCTTTCTTTCCCCTAAGGTTTGGTTTCCCAATTTTCAGTGGTTCAAAAAATATTCATACCGATTCATAGAATGTGGGAAATTTATCATTTCTGGTTTTACAATAGTGAATACAAAATAATGAATTGCTAGGTAGGAGTTTTCATTTCTGTTTGTAATGGGTTAATGGGTTTTCTTTTTCAAGCTTTGTTACTGTTGGACTTTGAGGTGGAAGAAGCTGTGAAGGTAAATTTTTTTCCCCTTCCTTTTATTTACTTTTTCTATTCATATATCTGGTTTAATAGTTTTTAGTATAATTTTATTATTTTCTTCACCTGGGAAAATCAATAGTACTAACAGAAGTTTCTACGAGGATCAATAGCTTGTAGACTGAAGCAACTCCAGTTATCGTGTCTTAGAAGTTGAACGTTCTAACATAATTAGAGAAGGAGTTTGATTGTTTAAAACTCATATCTTTTTTTCGTCACTGGGTTCTACTCTTTGGTTTGATTAATGTGGTTTTTTTTTTTATTATTCCTTTGGTGCTAAATTTGGTCTGATGTTGGCTTTGATAATCATTTTCATTAAGTTTTCTAACTGTCAACTGAACCTATGATGTGTCTAAGATTAAGTTTCAGAATATGTCATACCATAGATTAGACTAGATTAAGCTAATTCCATACCATGTCAACTAAAAGCATTGCACATCTATGAACTAAATTAATTGTTTCGATTGATTGCTTTTTCATTACCTTTTTTTATTTAGGTTGTGCATACCAGGTTGGTTTTGAAATGATTGATATTATTGCTAAACCACAAGGCATTGTGATGAATACAAATCAATCAAACGCTTTGACTGGAATAAGTGTGTCCTCAGTTGTATTTTAAGTGGCTCCATGTTTTCTATTTTCAGTTCTCATGGGTTATTGTGTTCATTCAGATTTCTTTGTGTGATCAGTATAGGTTCCATGGGAGAGGTATCAATTTTGCTGGTGAAGCCTTGAGCATACATGAATTATAGTGGGGATTCGGTATGTTCTCATCATATTCATTTGTATTTGTGTGAATTTTGGCTCAGATACTTTATACATAATTGGTATGATGATTTTCTATTACCTTATAACTGGAATTGTGTGCTATCTTGAGAAAATGATTGGGTACTCTGTACTTGACATACCATTAAAGCGAGATCCATATTTAAATTGTTGTTTCACTTAATGGCCAGGTTCAACTAAACTTGAATATGAACCTAATTTTATATGATATTCCTATGTAAAAGTAATGATGATTATATAGATCCAGAGTGTTGTTTCTAAATTGCATTGCAATCATTTTACCATTTAGATATAAGGTATTTTACTTTATTAAATTCATCTCTGAGAAGTACTTTTACTTTTATTCTAATCTTTTTATTTTAGAATTGCAACATATTCATCTCTGTGATTCCTTCTCTTATGGCTGGTCCTTTTCTCACGCCAGACATCCCCGCCAGTAACGACCTAGTCATGTCTTTAATTAATTATAGGTGTGAAAACCAATAGCTGGAATATTTTACATGTCCATATTTCTGTGACTTGCTTCCTGGGTTTGAAATTTTCATTTGCCTTTTCTTTGCGTTTGCTTGCTAATCATCAAAGATCCATGCATTTTAGAGACGATATCCACAACTTTAACTAATAAGATCTATATTTGATCTACATGTGCTTGTTTGACAATAGTTGGTTTGTCTTTGTCTTCCATAGTGAACGCTCTATTTTTCTATGCATATTAGCGTGCTATATAAGAAGCCTGTGTTTCTGGTATTTCAGGTGATACAGAAATTCCTACTCAAAATATTTCTCATCGCCAAAAAAAATCTAAGAGCAGCTTTATAAAAAACAGGCACAACTCATACTTTGAAGGCTTCAGAATGGCATGGATCAGATTTGGATGATCTTTCACTCAAATCATTAAAGAGTAAAGCAACCACCAAAAAAACCAAGATTAGGTTTCAATCTATTTGTGTTTAATCAGTTTGTTTTCTTCTTCTTATTCCTTTCACTAGAGTTTAAAACATTACAACCCTCTTTATGGTTTTGAATTTTTATACTCATTGTCACTAACAAATTTTCGGAATTCCTATTTCTATGTAAAGTCGTTCCAACTGCTCATCACATAATCTTTCTACCTAAATATTTCCATCTTAATAAAACAAATAAACAGGCAAAAAATACAACTCCAATTGTTTTACCTGGTTCTCTATTCATTAATTTTTACTTTAGCATTGCCTACTCCCTTGCCAAATTAGATTTAACTTTCCCATGTTTGCTATATATCAATCTTAAAAATTTGATTACACTTAGGGCATGTTTACTAAACGTGAATGGGAGTGAGTAGGAATGGGAGTCAGCAGGAATGGGAGTGAGCAAGAATGGGAGTGAACATGAATGTGAGTGAGTAGGAATGTGAATGGGAGTGAGTAGGAATGTGAATGGGAGTGAGCAGGAATGGGAGTGTATGAATGGGAGTGAGTAGGAATGAGAGTGAATATGAATGAGAGTGAGCAGGAACCGGAGTGAACTTAATATGTATAATTAAGTTGCAAATTTAAAATTTCACTTTAATTATATTTATATATAAGGATAGTTTTGGATTTTCATTAAAAATGTGGGGTATTTTCGACCAAAAAAAATTCTTTCCCTTTCCCCTTCCCCCAATCTGAACCCCCCCAAGGAGTGCCAATCACCCAAAATCAGGAATGCCACTCCTGATTTTGGTGGGCCCCACCATTTTTTTTTTCCCTTTCCCAAGTTTAGTAAACATGGGAATGGGAATGATTCCCATTACCAAATGCAAGTAAACACATGAATAGTAATCGGAATCAATCCCAAAAGTAAGTAAACACATCAATAGGAATGAGAATCATTCCCAAATGCAAGCAAACACTTGAATGAGAATGACTCCCATTGTTGCCATTCCCATTGATGATAAGTAAACATGCCATTACATAACAATAGTTGCCAATAGTATAAGCAACACATTGTATGCAATCAATTGCTACACCTCAGTCAAACATTTTTTAACATTTTGCTTCACTACATTCATCAATTGTGCTGCCCTTTTTTTCCATGTTATCAATTGCAATTAATCCATGCTTTTCATTTGCATGGCCAAAAAAATAAGGACTTATAAACACTAACAAATCATTATTTCCAAATTTACGGCAACTATACAAGCCAAGGTAAAAAAGATGAGCCCACTACTTCACAGAATCAAGAGGAGAAGACTACCCCTCCTAGGGATGCAAAACCAGCTAAAAACCCCACTAGCAACTAAGATGACATCTTCCAATAACCCGACTATAAACACCTACCCATCCCTGTATTTTTTGAATAATGCCAACCTTTTGAGTATGCTAACATGTAATTGTCCCACTATGTATTTTTTAATCCTTTTTAGAATGCTGATTGGTTTTTTAAGATATCAACAATATTTTCTTGGCCAAAAAAAAAAAAAGATATCAACAATATTTTAAGATGACAATAAGTAAAAAAAAAAGTTTTCCATGTTTACTTTGTGTAACTTAAACATGACAACAAACATTGATGTCAATTCAATATTTAGATTGCCATATATATGTAAAAATATTTACTCTTTATGTAGTTATCTACTTTTTTCTTTCAATTTTACTAACTTTGATATTCATGTATAATTATTGTCTACGTTTTATAAATCTTTAAAACCCACAGCAATGCGCGGGCTCCCTTTCTAGTAATAAACTAAACAACTATATGAACATAATTATATAACTTATGCCTTTATGGTTTTTTTTTAAGAAGAATTTAATTTATGGGTATTAAGTTTATTAAGTAGTTACATTTAACATAAAACAAGAACCCAAGCTAATTTAATTGAAAACCTTATATTAAGTCTAAAACTATATACATTACATATTTACATATGTTTTAAATTTTTAATTGATGTGTGTTCTATAATTTAATAGACAAATATATATTTTCATAATTTATATAATAAATTTCATATAAAAACTAATTAAAAATACTCTAAAGCTCTCTAATCTTGTCCCATATACTCTATACTCTAAATCATATACTATATACTCTATATCTTATACCATACATGTGTTATTGAATACTCATTCAATTCATGATTTAATATTGTAGTATAAATAGTTTGACGTGTTATTTATGTAATTATTAATTAGTATAATATTTGTTTAACAATATTTGCCTCCAGCACGCATTATATTCACCATAACCAATGACTAGGGTGCCTTTGTAGGTGGTATTAAGACCGGATAGTTTTATATAAGTGACTAACCCATGTTTGATGACGTGTTGGACTATACAAGCCCACTCAATTAAGAAAGCCTTACTAGACCTCGTTGTTTAGCACCATTCAAATGGAGTTTGCTAAATAAGATATGTTTATGGGCTCCCAAAATAGCAAGCGATGCTCTCTTTTTGCTCGCACTTCCCCTCGTTCCTTCTTCAGCTCATCAACAAATAATCTCTCTCTCTCTCTCTCTCTCTCTCTCTTTTTCTCTCTCTCTACTAGACATGGGGATGACTTCTGTTGGATATTTTTCTTGTTCTTTTTCGATTTTGATTGTTAAACCTTGGTTTTTCGGTATTTTTGATAGCTTGAATTTGTGGATTTTAAAGTTAATTTGGTGAGCTTTTACGGCCAAGTAGCTTCAACAAAGAAAGCCTCAGTGGAGACCACTTTCACTCCGACTAAGGCTCATTCATTCAATGGTTGATATTTGCTCCAGCTCTAGTTGAGATGTCGTAGCTTCAGCAACAACTGTACCTCTGTGCTTGCAATCCATTAAAGTTTGCGAATGTCATATTTTTGGCAGGTATCGTTTTGGACGAAGACAACAGTTGAGATCACTGCGCGCCGGGAAGAAGCTTGCCTTACGGCCAAGAAAACTGTGTTTTTTGAACGACCTTCATCGAACTACGTCGCAACTAGAAAGAAACTGTTTTCTTTTTTCCAATTAGGGAAGAGATATGGCGAGAACAACTCCTACGACAGGCGAGAAGACTTGGAGAGGGAGATAAAGAAAGGTGGTGGGGATGAGATATTCATTTGGAATATGAAGACAGTAACAAATGATAAAGAGAGGGGTCGTTTGGTGTTGGTGAGGTGGCCTTTTGGATCTAGTTTTGATGGAGAAAAATTTGGTGGTTACATGTTTGCTTTTCTGGATATATATTATATATATTGTATATGTATGCATATTCATTTTGGGCAACAACTTGTTCTTTTCAGTTGGAGTGGAATTTAAAGATGATGCTTCTCTCCTACGAAAAGAATATGGAAAGAGAAATTGGGTTACTATGCACTTACGCCGAAAAGTAACGTTACATCTCTTTTATTTTTGTTTCTGTATTCTCTTCGTTTTTTCTTTCGACATAAGAGAAACTTTCATTTAAAGAATTTAATCCTAACTAGGTGGAGACATACCAAGAGGTGAACAATCAAAAAGGATTTTGATGGTTTTTTGGTGTTCTTTGAAGTGAAAATTGTACAAGTCTTGGAATGAAATTTTTTTCCAAGTATGAATTTGTGGTCTTCGGAATAGGAAAATTAAGGGCTTGTTTAATTCCTTGAATTTTGGCATTTCTAATAAAGGCTGAAATTCAAAGAATTAGAAGGAATTGTTTGTCCCCCCT
>QANT01008727.1:0-13987 GCA_003254885.1 Purshia tridentata
TATCAATACCTCCATGCCAGAATTAGCAAAAATTGCGTTCAATATCACCTCTTCTCTGCCCCCACCACCACAACCACTCTTTTATGCTCCATTAGCTAAAGTTCCAATTCCTCCTACCAGATAATTGAAGATACTTCAAAGGGAGTTAATATCTGAGATAGATAAACATACTCGTCAGCTATCCTAGCAATACTACTAAGAACACGCCAAGTAGTCAGAGCAGCAAAAGGAATGGCAACAGATAATTGAAGATACTTCAAAGGGAGTTAATATATGAGATAGATAAACATACCTGTCAGCTATCCTAGCAATAGTACTAAGAGCACGCCAAGTAGTCAGAGCAACAAAAGGAATGGCACTTGCTTCCTAGGATCACACCGAGTAAAATAAAGGTAAGTTCTATAGTCAGAAGGCAATAAACACAACATAAATATTAAACTCTCTCCATACGTATATATGATGATGAACATCATCAATATTGGAATTATGAGAGAAATACTTACACAGCATACTGTGCCACATTGAATTTCCCCATCAATTACAATCGAATTTTGGTACCCATCAATTATAATCAAATTTTGGTTGTCTGCTTTATTATATCTTCCCCTTTCAAGACCCTAGTTAACATACATAGATTTCTCCTCTCATTGCTATCTGCCAATATTCATAAAGCACTATCTAAATTTTTTTTTTAACCACTCAAAATCTCCAAAATTGGCAAACCAAACCTTAGGGGAAAGAAAGCACTTACCAAGAGAAGAAAAACCCATAAAAAACATTGATGATCGGAGAGTGTAGGCAGCGTGGTGTCGCACTTGCAGGGGAAAAGGAGATGGACGTCGGGAGAAAAATAGAGTGAGGAGACAGAGAACAGGTGAGAAAATTGAAGAACAAAAGCCAAAAAAAAGACAGCCAGGGTAAAACAGTAACTACACACCAAAAAGAAGGGACAAAATGGGAAAGCACTGTTCATAAGCTACAGTATGAACAGTGCAAGGGCCTCACGGCTTTTAGTATATATATAATTTGCGGAAATATAAATAGATGAAACGTAGCGCTACATTTTAGCCCAAGTGTTGTTTCTTCTTCCGCACCCCGTTTTGCATCTTCTAGCTGTAGGAGAGAAGAATCTAGTTAGAAAATGTGAACAAAGTAGAGGCCAAAAAAAAAAAAATGTGAAACAAAGTGACTCTTTAGGAACTGAATATTCATAGATTATGATTTGAGTGTCCAGTGACTCTTTAGCATCTTTACTACTGCAGCTTAAGATTCAAGAATATGATAATAAGGTTCTGCTGTTAATTAATTAGGAAAACACCATCCAAACCCACATTGTAAATTTATGTATCTCCCCATGCATTGCAGCATGAGTAACCACTACTCTGTGATATTGCAGCACTCAATATGTAATTTCTGGTTGGCACTTGGCGCAATGATTCATGTCAGCAGCAATTGTAAAATCTGAATTGAATTCGAAAGATTGCTAGTTAAAAAAGATAACGCAAATGGGAAAAAGATAGATGCTGTATGGTTTAACAACCATTTCCCCGATTCTGCACAAATGGTGACTACAAGAACATAATTTGTTTATGTATTCCATCAATTGCTACAAAAGATAAAAAAATCAACATGGGAAAAAAGAACAAAAAAGAATATTATTGTTCAAATATTCTAAATTCAATGTCTGTGCATAATATCTGTAGAATCCAATCTTAGCACTTCTGTCCTGTGAGGTGTGTAATTGACATTTTACTTCATTCAGTACCATGATACTGGAAACGAAGAAGTTGGTGGGGATATGATTGAGAGCTAGAAGTAGCTACTTTGTGCAAGTCTCCCTGATTGTTTGAACCTGTTCCAGTAACTCCACAACTTCTTCCATGGAAGGTCGGCTTTTACAATCTGGTGCTAGGCATTTTAGGATAACATCTGCGGTCTGTAATGCTGCCTGATAGGAATATTGGCCCTCCATCCGCACATCCATGATGGTTTTCAAATTTTTTTCATAACACAAAAGTGGTTTAGCCCAGCCAACCAAATCAAGCTGTTCCGTGGAGAGTTTGACATCAAATACCCGTAACCCTGTCAAAATCTCAAGCAGCATAACACCGAAGCTATACACATCGCTCTTCACACACAAATGACCTGTTAATTATGGCATCATGTGAGACAGCAGTTGATTTACTTTACCACAAAGGATAATGCTGCACTTCTTATATTATTATGGCTTCAATGCCCGTTCACATAAGATTTGCATCTAAAAGATGTCTCATTCATCAATACCCCTAGTAGAAACATATAAAGTAAATATTATGGTTTCCCTTGTGAAAGGGGTTTACCAAGAATTAAATTAGTAGTTTGTCAAAACCAACAAACACATACTTCATATATAAAATTCCCAAAATAGCTTCCCATTTTAGAGATATTATTACCTGTTGCCACGTATTCTGGATCAAGATAACCATATGTTCCCATAATCCTAGTTGACACATGTGACTCTCCATCAGCTGGCCCCAACTTCGCGAAGCCAAAACCTGAGATTTTTGCATTGAAATTCTGCAGAAGATAAATACAGAAGATGGGGGAAAAACAGAAAAGAGGGTATAATCAATGTCATGTACTTATAGATGATCAAATTATTCATATGATCTTGAAAGCAAACCTTGGGGATTTTGTCACTAACAAAAAAAAAAAATCAACTTGTCCGTATGGGTGGTAAACACAATAAAAATTCTTAATCCCCAAAGTCAGCTCTAGCATACTGAGTGCTCTATTCAATTCTTAACAAGCCTTATGGAATAAAAAAAAATAAAGGAACAAAAAATCAGAAATAAATACAGCACCAAAATGATGCTGAAAACACTGTTTTCTATTTATATTCTAAAATGTCTCTTTAGTATAATGCAGTATTTGGTAGCCGAAAAACATTTAAACAAAGAATTTGAAATCATTAAAGTCAATTCATTCCAAACTGGCAGCTATATTCCCATATGGTTCCTAGCATTGATCCTATCTTCTCAGGAACCAAATAGAGCATATAATACATATTACTAAATGAGAGACAGAAAGGTACGGATAAAAAAATAAAAATAAAAAATAAAAAAAAGAACAAACCCCATCAAGCAATATATTCGAGGCCTTGATATCTCTATGTATGACTTGTTCTTCTGAAGTGTGTAAGAAAGCTAAGCCTCGAGCAGCTCCAATTGCTATTTTGAGTCTGCTGTCCCAAGATAGTGATTCAATGTCATCACTCCCTGGTCAAAATGAAAATTCTAGAGTCAAAATAATAAATTTGTGATGATAAACAAACAAAAATCCTTTTGGTCAGTTCTCTGTTTTCATCATTGATTTCATACTTCTAAACAGATGATTCCGCAAGCTTCCTCTCGGCATGAACTCATAAACAAGGAGTAGCTCCTCTTTCTCGCAACAGTATCCCAATAGCTTGATAAGATTGGGATGAGAAAGCTTTCCTAGAAAGAGTACCTCTGACTGCAGTATCAAATATGACAACAAAGGCATAATTAGCAGGTATTAGGATTGGTATTATAAGAATGATATGACCTCCAATGAATTAGATTCATATGCCATATTAACATTATAATTCTCATGCTGAATGGTTTCAACTTTCAACACAGAAATGATGTTCAGTTTGCAAGGCACAAAGGAGCATCATACCAATCAAGTGAGTGACTACAATTTAGATACATTATTAGTGCTATGGAAAAGGATAACAAAGAAGATAAGTTTCCAAGTTGAAAACTACATGACAAAAATGAGTAGGATCTCCGTTTCAACAGGTTTCATAGAGCAAATATATACATCAATGAATAGGATCTTGGCTTGAGGAAGAGGTATGCAAATTTCATTTCAAGGTTCACTCATATCATGCATCATTAATATTATTAACTTTTTTAATCACTCATTATGTTTACTTTTTGGGAGAGCTCAAAACGAGCAGTCTTCAAATAAATAATCATTTTACTTTAAAAAAATTCACTGTATGTACAATAGAAAAGACTCTCTCACACGCAAGTGCACAGAAGCAAGTAGTGACACGCGAGTGCACAGAAGCAAGTAGTGATAAAGCTAAGGCAATAGACTTCCCAAATAATGAAATATTATTATTAAAGATATAATTATAAATAAATGGATAAAGTACAAATGGTCATAATTTTAAATGCTCAATAATGCTGCTTATAATTGAAAACAGTACCCGCCACTCTGAAAAACCTTGTGCACTCTCTGGGTTCAATTTCTTGATGGCAACCGCAATTCCTTTAGGGGGCTTAGAAGGTGCAAGTGTCTTCTTATCCACCCAACCCTTGAAAACCTTACCAAAGCCTCCCTCACCAAGCACCGCGTCTCGCCTGAAATTCCTAGTAATAACCTTCAACTCGGCAAAACTGAAAACTCTTAAGTTGGATTTCTCTAAACTTTTCCCAGTGATCTGTAACTTGTCCATTATTGGGTTTGCTGCCTCCAAAAATAGACTTCTTCTTGCCGTGCTGCTGCTGCTGGTGTTTGAAACTGTGTTCCGGCTGTGATTTCTGGATGTCCCTAGAGAATGGCACAAATTATGCATAAATCACACACATATATACATATATGAATTTTGATGATTAAATGAAACAAACAAAGGTACATCATTGAAAGATCATGGATAAAGAGAAAGAAATCATCTGATAAAAGGATGCTTAATCGTTAGAAACCACATAGATTCAAGTCAAGTACTGCACGACAGATGATTTCTTAGGCCTGCCATCTAGGTTTAGGGTTTGGTGTCCCAAGTTCAGTTTTAGATTTCTAGCCTTGATCACAAGAACTAGTTCATAGGTTCTTGGTCCATGATTTAAGGCCTCAAGGTCCCAAGTTTGAGGTACTTGATCTGAAGTGGTTGGTTCAAGTCAAGGTCCTAGGTCGCACTGAATCATTGTCCTGAGTCACAAGTCCAAGTCTCGAGTTTGGGGTTCAAGGTCTAAGACTCTTGATCAAGGTATAACCAATCCAACTGTAAGAAATAGAGGTTCAGGTACTGCACACCAACCTTCCTTTTCAGTTTGATTTTGTGCCACACCAGTCCCTTCAGTTTGGTTGACCCCTGCCTTTGTATTTTTCACTGAAACCAATGTCTCCTTCAGGACCTGCACATCCCTTGTTCCTTGCACATTCAGTACATCCAATCCAACTGTGGGTGATGAAGATTCAGTTACTGGGGATGAAGATTCAGTTACCATGGATGAAGATTCAGGTGCTGCACACCAACCTATAGTTTGAATTTGATTTTGTAACAAACCACTCTCTTCAATTTGCTTGATCATTGCCTCTATATTCCTTATCGAAACCAAGGTCTCCCTCACATCTCTTGCTACCTGCGATTTCAGCGTATTTAACAATCTCTGAAGAGATTTATCCAATCCAAGAAGTTTGTCTGTGTATTTATACTGTTGGTAGCTAGCCCACAGATAAACCTTGGAGCACTTCTGAACCAGCTCTACACCCTTCTCCATTTGTATTCTAAAATGTTCTAGTTCCTCCTTTGGGCGATTCAATACCTTGTTGTGTTCTACTATTTCTTCAATCATTGGTTTTAAAGAGTCTAGCGTGGATTTGAGATCTCCAAGGAGGGGTTTAAACATCACAGTCTTGTCTTTCACTCCTATAACGGCATCAAATAGCATCCCAAACACTGCTCCTAGAGCAGCCCTTCCTTCTACCGACGCCACTGCCACAATTACAACAACGCAGAAAATCAGAAAACTTGCATAGAAAATGTGGAAAAAGTGGAAGTCTTAATCTGAATTTAGAATCCAATAAATAAATGTTGTTTGGAACCCAAAAATAATATTAATCATGAGACTAAGACCAAGCCATACAGAGTACTCAATTCTCTCTTACATTTGTTGGATCACATTAGACCAAAAACCAAAATAAATGCTTCTTGAGATAAAGAAGCAAATATTCATCTTCAATGGAAAAAGCACCCAAAATACTGTTTCAAGACCAGCCCCCCAACAAACTCTATCAGTGCCACTGCCATAATTGCAACACCCAACACTAACATAAAGAACAATAATACTAATTTCCCTTAAAAAAAAAAAAAAGGGATTTGCTCTAATTTATCTACATTACTCAATCAGAAAATTTGTATTTGTTCTGTTGAAAACTTTAAAACAAGAAAGCAGTATATTGGGCAATTAGAAAATGTGAAAAAGTTAATAACTCTTAATTTTAGAATCCAATAGCATTAAGGATGCATTTGGAATTAGTGTAAATTGCTTAATTGAACTTTATAAATATTAATATTTTGAGTTAGTAAAACCACATACAAATCTGATTATTTGAGAAAGGAAGAATTTCAAATGCTCAAGAAGAAAGGTGTTATTTCAAATGCTTCCTTTAAATCATTCAAACATAATTTTTCCTCTTGATTTATATAAAATAAAATATATAAAACTCTCTTTCTATGTTTTTTTTTTTTTAATGCCAATAATTCAAACTAAGTAGTCAAATAAAATTTCTCATTTTAAATCCACACATCTAAATGCAACCTAATGTCATTTGGAATCCAAGAAACCATAAATCAATAGATTTGATATCAAGCAACTCAAGACTCAATCTTCTCTTACTTTGTTGGTGATCATACAAGAAAATACAAAGAAGAATATATTATTCTTCAATGAGAAAAACTAAGTTTTTGGACTTGGATTCTCTATTGGGTAATTTCTCTATTTGTTCCACCAACTGATAGTTTTGTAAGGGAATGAAAGTTCTTATTTTCTAAATTTCACTAAAGCATTGAAAAATGGTTACTGCAACAATAAAATAGTTACCCAAGCTTTGTATACTGATACACCAGAGAACAAAAGAAAAAGAAAACTGTATAATTTGTCAAAATATATTTTTGGAAGAGTAACAATACAGAATTTCAGAATTTCAGAAATCAATTTCCAAAGAACATCACCTTGTCCCACGCCATTCCCTTCAATTTGTCGGGGCACCATCTCCGTATTACTTCCTCCTGGAACGAAGCTCTGCATCGCATCCCTTGTTTCCTGCTGCATTTTCAGTATATCTCCCATTTTCCTCTCCAATTCATCTTGTTTGTCTTTGATTGTCCTCGCCAAGATTAAGAGCTCCTTCACATCCCTTACCTCCTGCAGCTTCAGTTTCTCCAACAGCCTCTTCAGAGACCTATCCAATTCAACAATTTGGTCTGTGTAATCATTGAGGCAGCAGTAGTAGTTCCACATTCGAAACTTGGAGAACTTCCGAACCAGCTTCACCCCTTCCTCCATTTGCATTTTAAGACTCTCTATTTCCTCGTTCGGGAGACCCAATTCCACATTATGATCTCCTATCTGTTGGATGTCCCGTGGTACTAACGAGTCTAGCGTGGATTTCAGATCTCCGAGGAGGAATTTCAACTTGGCATTCTTGCTCATTGCTTGCTTCACGCCATCATAAAGCAGAGTGAACAGTGTTCCTCCGATAAACTCCAGTGCCATGGTCACAACAACACTCAACGCCACATCAAAGAAAGAAAACTTATAATTGCTTCAATCTAAACTGTACCCAATAACCTTTTTGGCGACCCGTCGGACTCTGACCCGTTTTGCTCGAATCCGGCGGCCGTGGGTGGCTCGTGAACCGGATATGGTGGCGGATTGTCTGGCTTCGCGAGCTCAATTCCCATTCCAGAAACCTCCATACTTCTGGTTGAGGTAGCAGAGTCACCCATTAGAGATAGGCAACGCAGAGATAAAGGGCATGACTAGCTCAGAAGTCAACCGGACTCTGCCTCCTGCGGTAGCCCCAATCTTTGTCTTTGACTGGCTTCAACTGTATTATGGATGTTGTCAGTTTTTGGTTCTTTCGCGCCTTTTAGTTTTCTCGTAGGCCTGTTCTTTTGTTTGGCCCATTGGGCCTAGTATGTTGCTGCCTGGTTTGGGCTTTTATGACTAGAGAGCATAGCAGTCTCTTAGAGCATCTATAATAAAAGAAGTAAAATTGACTCTTCAAAAAGTGATATTTGTTATCTAAAATATTTTCACTCCAACGAACTCCTCTAATCTCATTAATAAATTATTTTTATCCTTTTTTTGTTTATTATTTAATATAGTTGGTTGAGTTATCTATATTAAAAATGAATATTTTAATATTCAATCTCCCTCTTTAAATTTGGAGAATTGACCTTGGGTTCCCAATTTGAAGACTGAGTTTGCTAAAGCTGTTGGAGTAAATTTTTCTTATGTGGCATAGCAAATTAATACATTTGCTATCTCTATTGGAGATGCTCTTAGGGCTCGTTTGGCAATGATTTTAGAATTGCCAAAAGCACTTTCCAATTAGTAAAAGCGCTTTCGGTAGCGTTTAGCAAAAATATATATAAGTGCTTTTGGGCTATAAAAGCGCTTTTAAGGAGTTTTTTGAGAAGCACTTGACAGGTGCTTTCATCAAGAGTATTTCAAGTGCTTTTACATGAACAACTTAGAATTTTTATAAAAATTTGTATGTGCTTCTTTGTAAAACCGCTTTTAGTAAAAGTACTACTAAATAAAAGCGCTTCTAAGAAGCAGTGTCAAATAGGCTTTTAGGTGGGCAGAAAATGTAAAAGAGGTGGTAATTTCAAATATGGGGCAACACTTCCGAGTTCTAACTCTAATGATGAATTCTCGTATTTTTATATTTCTCTATCACTCTTTCCATGTTTTGAAGTGGTAGGCTATCTTTTTTCAAGTTTTAATTTTTTTATAATGGTTTTAAAACTATAAACTCATTTATTCAACTAATTTTACCTAACTATTATGTTTAATGAAATGTATTTTGGACTCATTTTTTGTGAAGTATAAACACCAAATTCTCTTTCTTGCTTTATAATATAGTATAGATATAGAGAGATATAAATTTATGTATCTCCCCATGCATTGCATTATGAGTAACCAAAAAATGGTAAACTACTCTGTGACATTGCAACACTCAATCTGTAATTTCTGGTTGGCACTTGGGGCACAATAATTCAATTCAACACCAACTGTAAAAGTTGAATTGGACTCGAAGAATTTCTAGTTTAAAAAAAAAAATGCAAAGAGAAAAAGATAGTCTTATGCTGCATGGTTGAAGATTAACAAACAATCCTCCAATTTTGCACAAATGGTGACTACAAGGACATAATGTTTTTACGTATATATTCCAACAATGGTGGCAGGAAGCGTTGATGATAGCAAAAACACATAATGTTCTTAACCTTAGAAGTGGTGCAATTTCATGGAGCTCAAAGAAGCAATCAATTGTAGCTCGATCTGTCTACAACCGAAGCAGAATATATTGCTACCTCTTTTGTAGGATGTCAAATTCTTTGGCTACGAGGAATTTTGGAAAGTCTCGAGCTTCATCAAATCAGTCCAGCAACTTTGTTTTGTGACAAATTGGCCTCGTTTAATTGCTAGGATTGGATTGAAAAAGATAAGTGGCAAATTCATGTGTATTTGAAGAAGAAATTTCTAACTTAAAAAAACAAGATTGGAATAAGATGGATAAATTATAAAGAAGATTTATCATTTCCAATCCCCTCAAAATGGTGGGAATTAACAAAAATAACATTTTTCTTGTGGCTAAGTCATTTTCTTTCTATTTTTTTTCCTTTTAAGTTAGAAAACGCTTCATCTTTTTCTTTAAATACACGTGAATTTGTCATTTATCTTTTCCAATCCAATCCTAGACACCAAACGAGACCATAATTCTATAACTTCTGTTGCAAAAGATCCAGTACTTCATGGGAGGACAAAGCGTATTCGTATTCGTTGAGCTTGGGAATGAAGAAGTTATCAAGTCAAGTACTGCAGGACAGATGAACTAATATTGGCTGATATATTCACAAAGGCACTTGGAANATATTGGCTGATATATTCACAAAGGCACTTGGAAGCAAGATTGGGTGTGAATAGCAAATTTGGTTTACGGGAGGCATTGTTGGAGAACTAAACCAAATGATCATTTTTGTATCAATTAATTGCTACTTTCTTTATCCTTTTTTCTCTCTTTCTCACGCTAGCTGTTTACTCTCTTTTTTCTATGTGGCTCCGATACCAATTTGTAGAATGATTAACTTCACTTGCTTTTCAAACATAACACATGAGTACATATATAGCATTTTAGAGATGCTATCACCCAACTTCCATCTACCTTACATTAATAGTAACATCCCTAACAAATACAAAGACTTTTTCTAGCTTCCTGACTATATATAGGTGTCCCCAACTTAAACCAAACTTAATTATTATTAAACAAGAGCAGCAAAAGTCTTCAAAGCAGGAGTAACAAAAGTCATATAGCATGCAATTAATACAACAATAATGATGCAATTAATACAACAATAATGATCATTTGGTTTAGTTCTCCAAAAATAGAAAGGTTGGGATAAAAAAGAACCAACTCTATCAAGTAATATATTCGAGGTTTTGATATCTCTAATGTATAACTTGCTCTTTTGAGCTCCAATAGCTATTTTGAGTCTGTTATTCCAAGATAATGGTTCAATGGCAAACTTTCAATAAATGAAAGAATTCAGTGGTAAAAAAGAATAAAAATGGTTCAATGGCAGTGCTACCTACTTGAAATGAAAATTCTAGAATTAACACAATAAATCTGTGATGGTAAACAAGCAAAAATCTTTTATTCCCAAATCGACCAGATGTAGACTAGCAAGATGGACATAAATATGATGAACATATGCATGCAATGGGTGTTTAATGTTAATTAATTACTAGGATCAACATATGTTAAGCCAATAAATGACTCACAGTGGAGCTCGANTTAATTAATTACTAGGATCAACAAAAAAAAAAAAAACAAAAACAAAAAATCAACATGGAGAAAGAACAAAAACGAAGACGATTGTTCAAACATTCTAAATCCAAAGTTTGTACAAAAAATCTGTAGGATCCAATCTTAGCACTTCATCTTGTGAAGAGTGTAATTGACATTTTACTTCATTCAGTGCCATATGGTACCAGAAATGAAGAAGAAGTGCATGCATGATGGGCATAGATAGGATTGAGAACTAGAAGTAGGTAGCGAGATATTGCTTAGAGGTAAGTTTCGATTGCTTCTGGCTTTTCCTTGATTGCTTGAATCTGTTCCAATGCATCCAAAACTTCTTCCATACACGGTCGGCTCGTACAATGTTCTTCTAGGCATTTTAGAGTAACATTCGCTGTCTGGAATGCTGCCTTGAAAGAATATTGTCCTTCTATCCTCACATCTATGATGGATTTCAACTTTCTTTTATCTGAGAGAAGTGGTAGAGCCCATTGAAGCAGACTAACTTGTTTCTTAGGACGTTTAGAATCAAGTGCTCGTAATCCTGTAAGCATCTCAAGCAGCACAACACCAAAGCTATACACATCGGTCTTCGCACACAGATGACCTGTCAATTTATGGAGTACATGCAACTATGTGAGATATAGCAGCTGATATACTTGGCCAAAAGGGTAATGCTGCACTTCTTATATAAATTTTGCCTTGAAAGCCTGTTCACAACAGATTTGCATCTAATAGATGTCTCATTCTTTAATCCCCCTAGGAAAAAAAACATGAGGTTTTTAGATTTTAGTCCTTTAATAAGATTAGATGTTAAATAAAACCTGGTATAAGATTAAAAACTAAATTTAGTCCTTTGACTATTGTTCACATCAGCAACCATATTAAATTTTTTTATTTATCTATTTTCTAATATTATTATTAATTTATTTGTTCCCAAAATAACTTGTGATGAAATATTTAATAGATTTTGTTATATTCCATATTTGTATGAGCCAATTTAGAATTAATTGATTTATCCTTATTGGCTCCTCTAATGTTGCAAGATAATTATCCTAAAAAAGCAAAGTATACCAAACAAAAAATATTAATGATTAAGACTAAAAATTATCATGTAGAAAATGGGAGAAAAGAAAGTACCTATAGAAAATACCTAAATAAAATACCAAACTAAAGTACCGAAATAATAAACCTAAAATAAAGTACTTAAAGGAAACACATAAATAAAATTCCATTAATAAACTACCTAATAAAATACAAATAAAATGACCAAAACAAGTTAATATAGCCAAGAAAAAAACCAAAACAAATTAATATACCGACATAAAGGAAATTAAGTACCTAAAATCAAGTACCTATAGAAAATACCTACACAAAAGTTTCTAACTTAATGAAAATACCTAAACTAAAGAAAGTATCTAAATTAAAGAAAACATATAAAAAAAAAGGCCCAAATTAATAACAATACAAAGATGGAGAGAGAGAGATTATAGAGGTGGTAAAATAAATAAATAAATGCAAGTTTATTTCAAATTTTGAATGAGATTAATTATCTTCATAAATGAATGCCTAAAAATAAGGATAATAAATTTGATCATAAAAAAGGTATATTAAAAAAAAAAAATATTATTGAATAAATTAAGGGATTTTTATTTCTTTAAAGTTTTGAACAATCAGTAATAAAAATGATAATAATAAGAGAGGCTAATTAATATGTAATTTATTAAATTATTGAATGCTGATATGGCTAGTCAAAGACTAAAGTTAGATTTCAAAATATCTATCAGGTTTATATTAGAAAACCATTTTTCTCAAGGATTATAATCTAATAAATCGAAAAAACATATGAAGTAAATACTCAGGTTTCCCTTGACAAAGGGCGATTACCAAGAATTCGATTAGTGAATCTGTCAAAACCAACAAACGCATGCATACTTCATAAATAAACTTTTGAAATAGCTTCCATTACCTGTCATCGCGTATTCTGGATCAATATAACCCCATGTGCCGACAACCCTAGTTGACACATGAGACTCTCCATCAATGGGCCCTATTCTTGCGCAACTAAAACCTGAGATTTTTGCATTGTAGTTCTGCAGAAGATAAGCACAGAAGAAGGGGAGCAAAACAAAAGAAAAGGTTTAATCAATGTTATGAACATGTAGATGATGAAATTATATATTCATATGACCTAGAAAGAAACCCTGGAATTTTTCACTGACCAAAAATAAAAACTTGTCTGTATGGATGATAAACACAATGAAGATTTTTTATCCCTAAAGTATGTCTACTGTACGAGTGCTCTATTCAGTTCTCAGCAAAACCTTAAAAATAAGGAATAGAGTACATATTATCCAAATTTATTTTGAGCTCAATCTCACTTCATCACCTAAAAGAAAAATTGTGCCAATTTACCACCTGAATTAAATTTTTTTTGCAAAGTACCACTAGCTCATTTTGTCTAAACTTTTGTTAGAAATAAAGGTATTTTAGTCTTTTTCCAGTTCCTATATATTGTTCGAAAAAAAAATGTTTTTTTCTTTTCTTGTAGTTGCTAGTGTAATTACAGCAGCTAAAACGTGCGCTTACAATGGTTTTTTGGTAGTCTTTATTAAAAAAAATTGGGTTTTTTAGTTATTAAGAGTCTTGGCATATATGAGATTGAGAGCATGTTTTAGCATGCTTTACCATGAATGAGAATTTGTCCCAAAAGTTTCAAATAAGAGATAATTATACCAATAGTATGCGAACTTGATCCCGAGTTTCACTTGAGTCTGGGAATTTTACTTTCAGATTTTTAAGTCCACAAATTTTTCCATGCATTGTACTTACTTGTATCCACTCTATCAATTTTTTCCTAATTGTCATCAAATATGGCACTTAACAAGCACATTACTGGATTTTGAGGGGCAAAAGCGTCAAATTTTATGTTCTTAAGTCAATTATGTGCTTGTCATGTCCAAATATTTGACACTGTATCTAAAATGAATAATGTGGAAAAGTTTGTAGACTTGAGAATCTAAAAGTAAAATTCATGGACTCAAGTGAGATTCGGAGTAAAGTTTGTCGATCGACTGTATGAGTAAAATTTGTGGATCGACGGTACGTTAGTATAATTAAGCCTTCAGATAAATATGGTACAAGTATTTGGTTAAGAAACAAA
>QANT01008728.1:0-32519 GCA_003254885.1 Purshia tridentata
TTGTCCTTTGAAAATATTTTTTGACCATCTCAAAAAGCCAACATGTGCAGCATGTAACGGAAAGAGATGAATATTAGTCCAAACATGATAAAATGGATTATATTGGGACACATCAATTACACACTAGTCTATAGTGAGACAAAAATTAAATTGTAAACTAATATGAAAAAACAATAATGCTACACTTATTATATTTTTATACCATCTTATGTGGCAATTTACATAATATTTATACATTGGACACTAAAAAAATAAAAATAAAAATCCTAAAAATAAGGAAATACTATGTCAGTACAATAATGACACGTAAGATGTTACAACAAACATAATATAAAAAATATAATAAGAATAGCGTTATCGATGAAAAAAGTATGTAGACTAATTATGCATTTTACTCCCATGTATTTTATTTGGATTCATGACCTTTTTATAAAAACTTGGTTTCCACCTTTATTATCCAGACACACCGTAAAATAGTGACACATGCACAACATAAAATATTATTGATTTTAACCATTTGAATTTATTATGTAGTTGTTCGTCTTGTAATTATGCTGTTATGTTTTTATTTTCTTAGAGAAAAAATTTTGAAAAACATTTCATGGGAGTTTTTGAGATATATTCGATGAATGTGAGTAGAATAATAATGATTTAAAACGTTGTAGGCCGAATCCGTAATACGAAAAACACGTCAAAACCTTTCAACGGTTTTACCAAAACATTCATTACTCACTAAACCACACCGCTAATTTTTCACAGGATCGCGGTTAATTCCCGAGTTCCCTGCTGCTATACATATGTTCTTTTAGAAAAAAAAAAGAAGGAGAAAAACACATCGTTTTATGATTTTTTAACATCTCTGTCAGAGTTTCTGTCTTTTTTTGTTTTAGGGTCCGAAATTAGATTCGATCGTGTGTCACAACCCGTCTCGATTTTCTCACCCATTTTAAAATTTATCTTAATTATTTCCGCTAGGGTTTCCATTACCAATTTAATTCCATTCGCATTTTTTCATCGATTTCTCGAAATGAGGGGCGTTCTGCTGCTCTAATTGGTAGGCCTTCTGCCCCAATCTCCACGTGCTTAGGGTTTTTCCGGAACAAATTTAGTTTCTGTAAGTAAAATCATTAATAAATTTCGAAACTTTTTTGTTATTTTCTCATTGCAGTGACTAAATTTAGCATAAATTTTGTATCTTTCGGTCTGATTCTGGGACCGTTGCTAAGATTTTTGGCGTAATTTGGTTGAATTTGTGCTACAGTTTATACAATGAGCGGGCATGTCGTAGGGAGCTTATATTGCTTGGAGGGTTAATTTTTTGTTTGGGAAACATTTATACAAATTTGGGCGGCAAATGTTTGCTACCAACATGGATGCGGCGCTGGATGTAGGTGGAGCTCCGAGCACAGTGTTGATCCCAATGCGCTTCGTGTGGCCTTATGGAGGCAGAAGTGTATTTCTCAGTGGTTCTTTTGCACGGTGAGACTCTAATTTTTTTTTTTAATCTCAATTTTGCTTCTGCTCAAAATTTAATTCTATCTGATTTGTTTTGCTGCTGTTATTTAGTTAAATCAAGTGATTTGTCTGGGACGTTCTCTAAATGGGATGTTGTTTTCAGCAGGTGGTCTGAGCTTATTCCTATGACGCCAGTTGAGGGTTGCCCCACTGTGTTTCAGGCTATTTATAGCGTAGCGCCCGGATACCATCAGGTAAGATTCTCATATTGGAATTGAGGCATTTGAATTGTTGGTGTTGGCGTGTTGCATAAAATTATGTGCTTTCACTTTTGAGGCATTTATGAGTAATAGCAGTCACGCTGTGTTGATCCAGTGATCATAGATAATATTGATATTCATCCGAGCACAGATGAATTCATTTTTCAAGCATTGTAATCATTCATATCCGTCTTCATATTTGATAGGAATGAAGTTGGAAAAGTTGATTGCATACCATGGAAAAAAGGTGTAATGTAGTTGAATTTTGTGTATAATTGATTGTAATGTAGTTGAATTTAGTATTAGGAATCAAGTCATGGTCTTCATGCCACGAAAAGATCATCCAACTAATAGAAACATCACTTTGGGTTAAATTAGCCACTCGAAAAGTGGTATTGATGAGCAGAAATGTGAAGGGTTAATATCAGGTATTATGATTATGATGTTTTGTTTGAAGTTTTGTATATTGATGTATTACTATAACGATTAAAGTTTTAGTTTTGGTTTGAATTTGTCATTTTGGAAGTGACATGTTTTCTTGCCCCACCATAGCCAATTATCAAACACTTATTGGTCCTAGGATGATCAACTATATATTTGGTATGTAATAACTAAGAGTTTTGGGACCTGTTCACCCTGTGCAGTTTTCTGAACTTAATAGAAGAAAGAATGATTGTATGCGCTAGGACAGCTTTGAGTTGTTTGTGGCGGCAGTGAAGGCAGTATTCTAATGTTTTGCATTTCATTTTCTGTGTTCCTCAAGTGGTTTATTATATTACTGACAATAGATTTGACTTTATTTTTCCATCTGGAGCTTGAACATTGGCACCAAGTGAACTTATGGTGTGAAAATTCCTTTCTGGTGTGCTTAAGCAATCTTAAATAATTATGGAAGAAATAGTGTTATTGCCAAAAATTTGAGTCTAGGAAATGTGGAAGTTGATATGAATTATGGGAAATTTGCATACAGATGTATAGAGGGAAAGATTAAGAATAAAGTCTATCATGTAGAGTGGATCGCCGCTTTCGAACTATGGATTGAAGTGATTGATGTGTAATTTTTTTTCTTTTTTACTAACACTTATGGATGCGTTCCATTTGAATTTAGAATGCTAGTACTAGGATGTTTTGCATTTACATTGATTGATAAGACTTTAAACTCTGTCATTGGAGTCTTGCTTACATATGTTTATCATACTACAGTACAAGTTTTTTGTTGATGGAGAATGGCGACACGATGAGCACCAACCTTATGTGAGTGGTGAATATGGGTTAGTGAACACCATTGTCTTGGCTACAGATCCTAATTACTTTCATCCAAATGTAACTCCAGAGGTGACATCTGGATCTAACATGGAGGAGGATACTGAGGCATTTCGGCGTTTGGTAAGGATCACTCATTCCTTATTGTTTAAGATCATGGTTGTCTGCAAGACTTAATGCTTTCTCTATTATCCTGTATTTTCTTAGAAGCTTTACTGTACTGAGAAGTGCTTTAGCATTGTTCCATCCATATATGTTTCGAAGAACTGGGTGCTCGTGGAATTTGTGCACAACCCTTGCACATTTTGGACCTTTGTGTATTGCTAACTTTTGAACATTTTGGACCTTGTGGAGCCCTATGGGCTACATGGCATGGTCTGAGTCACCTTTTTTTCTGTTTGAAATACAAAAGAATCTATTTTAACATAGGCAAGATATGGTATGTGGTGTTTCTTTCGTGTTTGTTAGCTCTCAATTTATGCTCCTTTAAGCTGTAGTTACTTTTGTATTACATTTATTGTTCCTACCAAGAGTTATGTAGTGGACTTTCTTTCTGATTTATAACGCAGGTCCGGATTACAGATGGTACTTTAACTGATGTAGTACCAAGGATATCAGAGGCTGATTTGCAGGGCTCTCGTCACCGTATTTCTGTCTTCTTGTCTACACACACCACTTATGAACTACTCCCCGAGTCAGGCAAGGTTTGGATGCCTTGCCATTGGATCTCCTTAATGCATCCTGCACTTGGTTATCTTTATTTGATTCACTATGAATTAGTTCGACTGTTCACTTTTTTTAATTACATCAAGTTTACAGGTTGTTGCCTTGGATGTTGATTTACCTGTAAAGCAAGCGTTTCATATATTGCATGAGCAGGTATATACAAAGGAAAAGATGATTCTTATTTTCAATTGAGCCTTGTTCTGTATCTGTATATTTGATTTTGAAAGAGGACAAGGTAACCATCCCATCAAGCTTATCATTTGTTTTAATTGGCACCGTGGTAGCTGTAAAATAACTTATATTAAGTTCTAGGTTTTAATGATGGAAGAGCTTCAAATTTAGTAGTTGGTGTCTTCTTATTTTGGGGCCCTTTGGTCACATCAGTCCATCGTTTAATAATTTTTAGTGTTGAAATCTTCAATTTTATGTCTTCTCATTATATTTATGAAACCATTTTAAACTAGGAAATTCACCTAAGCTTTGCTGTGATAGTGCATGCTACCTTGCTTTCTATTATTTTGGCATCTCGCATATGCATATTCTTAGTCAAGCTTTTCCAGGGAATCCCTTTGGCACCTCTTTGGGACTTCAGCAAGGGACGGTTTGTTGGCGTTCTTAGTGCATTGGATTTTATATTAATTCTAAGAGAGGTATGTTTGCATATGGAATTATGATCTTTTACTACTGGTGAGTTCTCCAATATGCCAATATCTTATTGTTGCTGTTATGAATTCTTGGGGAAAAAAAAATTGATGCTGAAAATCCAAACATATTAGTTGAGCCTTCCAATCTCATGTGGTTGGGGAGTTTAGCCTGCTGAGAGATTTAAACAATACCAAATCTGACATCTAACTGATTTTGGTGGGTTGAATGGGTATTACCTCATTCAATCCAAAATAAGAAAGATAATCGACCTGGCTGGGTTGGGTCGGTTCAGTACAGTTGGTTCAATGGGCTGGGCAGAGAAATTGACCCCTAACATTATGCGACTATTAACATTTTATAATGTGCATTGAATTTAAGTTGCTCTGTTTTCTTAAAATGTTTTTGTTATATGGTTATATTATTGACTAAATTCATTGTAAGTAGGATGTTTCTATTAGTTTGTTTTGTATGCAGCTGATTTGCACAGAAACTATAGGCACACATGCACATGTGTGTGATGTACTTAAAGTATGCTAACTTACCTTTTTATTTTTTAGCTTGGGAACCACGGGTCTAATCTGACAGAGGAAGAGCTTGAAACACATACTATAGCTGCTTGGAAAGAGGGAAAAGCATATCTAAACGGACAAATTGATGGGCATGGGAGAACATTGCCAAGACGTTTCATCCATGTGAGTGTTTTACACGGCATCTCTTTTTTCTTTTTCTTTTTTTTATTTTTTTTTTCTGGCTTGTAAATTCACTGTGGATTAGTAACCTATTCAGATTGTTTTATCCTAGGCATTCATGCAATCACAAGGTTTTGTGCGTGTGTAAAATATCATTTCATAGATATCTTCTTTTCTAAAAGATACAAGACAAAAAATCATTATATTGCATGCCTTAGAGTCACATCTAGAGTGTAGAAGTGATAATTGGTTACTACAAAGCATTCATGGGTTTGTCACAACATAATTGGTGATAACTTGTCTTGAAGCAGATAAAACAAATTTCAACCGTAAGTTTATGTTAAAACTTGTAATGCAATGGTAGTGCAACAGATATATGAAAGGGAGGGTATCACATATGCAACAGTACTGTCAAACTGATGCTCTTAAAACCTGAGTACTACTTGCAGAAATGTGAATGTTCCTATGGAGATAATTTAAACTGTCACATGATACCATGTGCTAGTTCCATTGAATTAATGCTCTTGTTGATAATTGAGTCTCCTTGGTTCATTTATGAATTTCCATCTCTAGTTATTTCTCACTGTTCAGGCGGTATGCTTATTGCAACGATGATCATTTTTGTTCCTTAACCGCACTTGTTCATGGATTTTTCAGGCTGGGCCGTACGATAATTTGAAAGATGTTGTTTTGAAACTTTTGCAAACTAATGTGGCAACGGTTCCAGTTATCCATTCATCTTCAGAAGATGGCTCTTTTCCACAGCTATTACATCTTGCCTCACTGTCCGGTATTTTAAAATGTAAGCTGTTCAGAGTTCTTGTTAAATAATGCCATAGGCTCTTAGGTGGTGCTAATGAATGTTAATTTTCAGGTATTTGCAGGTATTTCAGGCATTGCTCTAGCACATTACCCATACTCCAAGCACCAATATGTGAACTTCGTGTGGGTACTTGGGTTCCGGAAATTGGAGAGTCAAATTGTCGGCCATTAGCAATGTTGAGACCTAGTGCTTCACTTAGTGCGGCATTTAACTTATTAGTTCAAGGTAGGCTTCGTGTGTTGATATAGTGTCAGGTCATCTATTGTTAATTGTCTAGAATTTTAGCTCATTGCCGCTATTGGAGTCTTGGAGATACTTTTTTTCCCCTTTCTTTTGAGGGGTGGGGAGGGGAGGGGAGGGGAGGGGAGGGACGGACAGAGCAATTGTAGGGAGTGGAATCAAGTTATCTGAATAGGTGTTGTATTTGGTGATTTACTACATTACATGGACAAGCACTCCGATATGTTGGTGCAGAGAGGTCTGTCGGTGTTGAGTCTTTTTCTCTTGAATTTTTGGCTCACGCATAAATACATAGGATTATGATTTGATATAATTGGGTGGAGGTGTGGGCTTTAAGTAGCATCAAAATTTTGAAAAAAGAGGAGATTTCAGACCTATATTTCCATAATGATAACTCATATTCTTTTTTCCTTTGCTTTGCAGCTCAAGTAAGTTCAATACCTGTAGTTGATGATAATGACTCTTTACTGGATATATATTGTCGGAGGTTAGTTGTATTCTATATGTGTCTTTGGTTACTGACTTGTTTCTTGACTTCTTAAAATGAATGGTCAGCAGTTTTTTTTTTTTTTTTTATGGATATATATTGTCGGAGGTTAGTTGTATTCTATGTGTGTCTTTTGTTACTGACTTGTTTCTTGACTTCTTAAAATGAATGGTCAGCAGTTTTTTTTTTTTTTTTTTGAAGTGATAGTTAGCTGCTTTTTTTTCAACCCTGAGAGTGATATTTTTTCATTTCACATTTTTTTTACAGTGACATAACAGCTTTGGCTAAAGATAGAGCCTATGCACATATTAATCTCAATGAAATGACTATTCATCAGGTAACTACTGTAATTTTCTTCCCCCTTCTCTGAATACAATTTCCATACTGATTTTCTTGTACACCTTCTTGTGTACATCTTAAATGTCGGATTGACTTCTTAATTCATTAACCTTTTTGAAATGTCATAGTTCAGCTGAGTGAATTGATGACTATGATTTGCTGTTTCATGAGTTATTAGATATATTTAACAGACAAGTTCTCGATATGATCCAGCCATGCTTATGTTGATAATATTATATTTATATGTTCTGCATCAAAATAGGAGTTTCTTTAGATAACTAGAGACAGACGTCTGATCCAGGCCAAAAAAATAGACATCTGTTTGATCATTTATTTATTTTGAGGATGGAAGAGTATAAGGGTTCTATATGGTTATGAGAATTACATGTGGGTTTACTTGGGGGTTTATTGAGATTTGAGGTGGTTATTCTTTCAATTTTGAGGATGTTTATTCACATTATCACTTTAAGTTCATATATTCTGGTGGAAGAGAGTGGTTTTTTGGATGTCAAAGAGGCTTTCGGGAATGCTGTCTTAGTCCACTTCACTTTGAGTTCATATATTCTGGTGGAAGAGTGGTTTTTTTTTTCGGATGTCAAAGAGGCTTCCGAAATTGCTGTCTTAGTCGACTTTTTTTTTTTCCTGTAGGCATTGCAGTTGGGACAAGACTCGTACTCTCCTTTTGAGCCAAGAAGTCAAAGATGTCAGATGTGTTTGCGCTGTGATTCACTGCATAAAGTGATGGAGCGATTAGCTAATCCAGGTAGATTCAGCTTTGTTTCATTTTTTATTCAGAATCATGCCCTCTTCTTTCAAGTAAAGAAATAAATGTTGTGATGCTGTTAAATAGAGGTATAGTATCCTCTGATCATATGTAGAATCTTTCCAGAAATTTTCTCTTTTGAACTCTGCAGTCCAATATCAGTTTATCGCTTGCTCTTGGTCTTTATTCAATGTATGGGTGGCCCCCTTTAAAATTTAAAAGATCTCTCCACAACTGAACTCATCTAAAAACTTGGATTTTAGGTGTCAGAAGACTTGTCATTGTGGAAGCTGGCAGTAAGCGGGTTGAAGGGATCGTTTCACTAAGTGACATTTTCAAGTTCTTGCTTGCTTAGCTCATAGCAATGGCTGAAAAAGTCCGAAGGGGGTTTGTGCAGTGGTTCACCGGCTCCACACATGTTTTATGGGAACCATTTCCTACCCAACTGTTGATTAGAGAATCCAGTGTTTTACACGGTGCCTTGCTCTGGTTTCGTTGGAATATACAATTGGATTGGCCTCTTTGCTTGGCCTGGTTTTTTTAGGATTTTAGGCTAGAGAAGAGGCCTGTAAATTGAGGGGATTTCATTCCCTCCCAAATTTGTTGGTCTTCTCCCCCCCTTCATTATTTTATATACATTATGCTGCTGATGTAGATGTGATGTTACGGGATAGCAGGGTTCCTGTATTAGTTTTTTGTGGCAATTAGGGAAAAGAAATTCAAATATGGTGGGGGTGTGGAGGAATGCTGAACAATTGAAGTTATTTTGTGCTATGATTACTACTTGACTTGTAATTGGCTTTTTGGTTCACTCATATTCTTGTTTTGGTTGGATCTTCTTCGAACTGTATTGTAAGTAGCAAGCAAACGGAGAACTCAATAAAGGTCAAACCTTATCGTGGTGTATATCAATCAACTGTTTGAGATTCTCTATATGCACGGCTACATGTTATCATTATTTAGAGAAAAGAAAAAACAACCTCAAACAAATATTCCAATACATTTTATTTTTTTAGGAATTCCACAGTGCTCAAAAAAGAAAAATTCCAAACTGGAAAATTTTACTTGTCCCAAGCTATGGGGCACATGACATGCACACATCATATAAAAAGTACTAAATTATAGAGCCCAAGAATGCCATATATATTAAAAAAGGAAAGTTGAGCTAATTGTTCTAAATTCTCACAATTGTGGATAATTATTCAAAATATATAGCAGGTTGTTTCCAACTTACAATGAGTTTGATACTATTGGGTAACCCTCCATCTATTGAACAAAAGAAAATACCAACCCTTCATCCTAGCTAAGGAGCAATCATCTTAGTAATGGTTAAAATTCACCTAATTATTTTACATTTCGTTTTATTAATAGAAATTTAGGATTAAATACCAAATTTCAATACTTTTTCAGAAAATCAGTTTTGCTCATACTTTTTAGGTTTGGCTACTAACTAATGAACTTGATTTTTAGAATAGGTCACAAATTTACAGCTCATTTCTTTTGGGCGTTATTTGTTTGACAAATTGCCCTTTTATTGTCCTTTGGCCCATATATAATGGGTCTTAGATAAAATTTATAAAATTTTAATAAAATTGTCTTTAATACTTTTACATTTTCTTGGAAATTAGCTAATATAATCTTAACTTTAGTTTTAGTTGTGACTGTACGACGCTTAACTTCAAATTCAGTTGTGACTGAATTGAAATTTTTTTTAAGAGAAATTGTATTACAATCAAGGAATGCAATTTCAGTAATTTCGCCGAAATTATCGTTTTTTGGGGAGTTCGAAACGAAATGCGACTTTCAAGTTATTTTCGTCAAAATTTTGACCATTTCGATAAAATTTTGGAAAATTTTGGCAAAATTTCCAAAATTTTGTTCAAGCCCTAAAAATCAAAATCAAAATCAAAATTACATAAATTTGGCACCTCAAACTTTAGGGGAATGGAAGCTTATGGTGAGGGAAAGAAAACCCACAAAAAATATGGGTGATCGGAGCTCGGAGGTGGCTGGAATTAGTCAAAAAAGCCGGCGGGAGGAGGCGCAATTTCTTGCCTGGAAAGGCCGGTTGGGCTGGGTGATGAGTGGGTTGTGTTGGCGCCGGCTTGGGGAGTCGACCGGTGGCCTTGGATTGCTGGGAGGTGGCCAGTGACAATGACTCATGGTTGGGCAGGGAGGCGCAGAGGAGAAACATGGAGAATAGATCTAGAGAGGAAAGAAAAGGTTCAGCAGGAAAAAAAGGGAGAAGGGTAAAAAAAAAGGGGGGCCTGCTGCGCACTCGCAAAGAAGAGGGGGGGTGTGTGGGAGAAACATATTAATGACATGTTGTCAGTAGATCATCACCGTGCAAATTCATTGATGGGCCTGATGGCAAATTAACCAAATTAAACAAATCAAACATATTCATTTTGAGAACCAAATTAACCCATTATTATTGTATTTAATATTTATTGATGGCATATTGGCATGACAACCAAATTAACCAATTAATATGGTATTTAATATTTACTGATGGCATGCTGATCACTTAGTGAAGTAGTTTTAGAAATTAATATTAACATAATACTTGGTGAAATGAGTCATATGATTACTTAATTAATTTTGCATGTTAAATTATGTTACAAGGACTTATGTAATCATGCATATATGGCATCACCTTATGATCTTTGTAAATTTAAGATATTATTTATGTAATTATTAATTAGTGTAACATTTTTTTAACATAATTTGCTTTCAGCGCTCATTATATTCACCTTATATTACATGAAATTTCAATGTTTTTTATAAATGTAGTAGATAATATATTAAATAAGCATATGGTAAAGTTTCATTCAAAATTTCGGTCGTTTGATAATAATTTCTGTCGTTTTTGTCTAAATCCTAGAGAAATCGAAATTCGATCTAAATTTCCAACAAAATCGAAATTACACTCCTTAATTACAATATCGCATAAATAGAGGTCGAAACATTACTTTTACTCAAAATAATACTTAGTATAGTGATAAGAGTTGTCTTTTTCAATTTACCAAGACAATCACAACTAAATTGTAAGACAGTCACAATTAAGATGTGATTGGATTGATTTTTTTTTAGTTTTAATACTATATAGTATAAATTAATGTAATAGCATGGATTTAATATATATATATTATTGTAGTGGCATGTGATGTAATATTTGTGAATTATAGTGCCATTTACTATATTATTATATTTGACTTTTCAATTAATACATAATCTAAAATACTATTAAATTTTAGTACCTAAACTAAAAAATTATTAAAATTTGATATTTAAAGTCAATTAACATTTTTATTAGAAGAAATAATTTTTCTTGGGTCGAATATTCAATAATTATTAATCAAGCACGAAAGTAGAAAAGCGTATAATTGATTAGTCCTTCCCTTTTCATTGGTGCTTTTCCCTCCGAGTCCTTTCGGTTCCAAAAGATCATAAAATCATTTAAGAAAAAGAAAATATTACCGCAATTAATTTCATTCGGATACAAAATCAGTCGGAGTGATATCGATTACATTACATTAATCACGGCCGTCGTCAGAGAGACAAGGAAGAAGAATCGGAGATGGTGAATGAAGAAAGAGTAGAGGAGTTAAGCGAAGAAGAAAAGAGGGCTTTTAGAGGCAGCAAGTTCGCGCCTTTACCTCCTCCTCGTCCCCAGCTCAGGTGTTATTTTATTCATTCTCTTCTTCTTCTAGGGTTTCTTTGTTCTCTGAGTGATTATATATATAGGTTGGCTCATCCTGGAGGTCCGTTGAAGACGAATAAAGCAGCGGCCTTGGCGAAATTTCTCGAAAGAAAGCTGCAGAATCCAGATGGATTGGCCTCCATCAACACCAATCTTCTGGAACGTGCTGTCCAGAACGCAAAACGCACCGTTTTAGCCGGTAACCACACTCTTCCATTCAACATCTTAGAGACATTTGCTTTTTAATCAATGTGATAAGAATATAAGAATTTTTTTTTTTTTTTTCCTGTTGGGGGTACTCAGGTGGCGCTTCTAATTCTGGAAGAAGCATACGACATGTAGACTCCTTCGGTGACTCTGACTCGGAGGTGAGTTTTCAGTTTTTCTAGTATTTGCTTTTCTTTTGAGACAGAAGAAGTGATGCTTATAAGTTATACAAAAATGCAGGGTCCTCCACAAGAAGAAACTTTGAAAATTTCTGAACCAAAGAAGAAGAAAAAGAATATAAAGCAGAAGAAGAAAAAGCAAAAGGTGATTTAGAGATAAATGTTTCAATTCATTGCTGGGTTTTTGACATTCACTTTCTGTAATTGGGTTTTGATTTCTGTTGATGCCTCTTTTGCTAAATGGCTACCAACTTCTGTTGTGCTGCAGATAGTGGAGGACACTGGGTATGCTGCTGTGGTGAAAAAGCCTAAAAGGAAGAAGTTAAAAGTGTGATTGGATGGAATTATAGTTAAATTTTGGTGCCTGGAAATTGGAATTAGATAGAGAGGGCTTCAAAAAGCTAGGTGGAAGATGTGACTTGTATGCTTATGTACCATTGTACAACAAAGCACATTTGCATTTTTTTTCTTTTTGGCTTGATTGCATAGAGTGTTACTGTCAGCTTTAACTATTTTTTCTGGTACAAGTACAGTAGGGGGTTCGTGGTTTATACATTAGTTCAATTGGATTCAATTGATCCCTTGAGCACTTGCTAGAATTCTATGCAAGTGGTTGAATTGCGTGGTTATATTTTCTCTTTACTTTTGTCTCAAAGGAAAATTTCTTTCGTGTTCAGTTTAACATAATTGACCTCGATAGTATGTCTTGAATTGGATGGCATTTGGAAAGGATAATCTTCCCTTTTTAAGAAAGATTGACATGAGTTATTAGACTGACAATTTGGCTTTTGGAACGAAAACAACACATCCAAACAGAAGTTTTTCCGACAAAAGGAATTTACATAATCAATTGTATGGTTTTAATAGGTCTACCAAATTATTTGCTTGTAATGCAGAGGAAATGGAATGAGAACTGAAAGATTCTACCGTCTATACTTATTTGTTTGGATGTTTAAAGTAGAAAGGATATATATATACAACAAGGCTTTATTATGAGATTCTCATAAACTTTTAATTTCTTTTAAAGGAAATTATAATTATAATTATTTCTCTTATAAGTGGGATCAATATATTAATGTGGTGATGAAAACACTATAAAAATGAGATTGGAACAAGCTTATACATACAACATACTCAAGATACTTCTATACAAGTATTGATTTTGGTGATGGTTGAGTAAATAGAGGGCTAAGGATAAACTAAATAATGCCAATCGCATATTTAGGCAGAGTGAACCTAAGTAGGCACAAGCGCCAGTATCTGGTTCCTAATAATTCCCATGCACTTTTGAATCTCTCCATAAACTGAAATGTTCTGTGGACAAAATGGCTGCAAACTAGTGACGGCATGATCTAATACCTGGGCGACATCAGCAGGTGGAAACTGTCGTGCTGTACATGTCTGCATTTTGTGTGGCAAAAATCAAAATTCATTGTTATAATCAACAAACTGGAAAGAGAAACATATAACCTTGTTTCTAGTAACCTAGATTACTAGAATGAGAAAAATTTGGAGCGGATTAGCATATTTACTCAAAGCGTCTCACGATTTAAAACATAATGATAAAATTTGAAGAGGGACAGAGTGATCATTGAATCTAGAAATTCAAACAGATGATGACTTGACAACAAACAAAGAAATAGTAGTCACCCCCCAAAAAGGGGTAACTGCTCTAAGTCCAACTTGCTTGTTTGGTAATGAGATTATTTCATTGATAGAAATCACAGTCGACAAAAAATTATGCAACATATACTATAATTACCTGAATCATAACTAAAGCTGCTACACAATTTGCAATAAGGTCTGAAAGGACTTTTTCTTCATTCTGGTTGGATGAATTGTTTGACTTAGAATCAGGTGCACAACAAGTTGCCAATGGCTTTGATGTACAGGCAGTTGATTGATCCTGAGAAACCTGAACTGGATCTGCAGGGGTAGAAGATCCCATCGCTACCGTGCCAAAATCATCCTCTGAGAGCTGTTTACTTACAAAGTCTATAACCTCCTCAATTCTCTCAAGGGTATTTTCCCTCCTCGAGGATGAAACTGCCTGAAATAGTAATTAAGATAAAATTGTTGACAGAGTACAAAAACTATTTTGGAGTTCATGCAATAAAGTGGCCATGATAGATTGGTTAGTGTCATTTACAGGCTGGTGGCGAGGCTCAAAAAGATTCACTCATTAGAAACCAAATCATCTACCATTTACCCAGTTGCGACCATCCTTGGGCAACATGTATGCCTCAATTGCTAAATTCAAGTCCTAGCACATACTACTACCCAAAAAATATGCTTCCCAAGGAACCCAACGAACATTTACTCATCAACTATCACCTCATTCTAATCTTAATTTATTTACATAGCAATAACTGCAGAGGGACCGGGATATAAGCTAGCATTAGACGGCCTTACTGTACCTGCATAGCTGCATCAACCATTTTGCGGGCCTTTGCTCTTGAACCTTCAACAATTTCATACACATGAGATGTTGATTCTTGGGCATGACAAGAAAACCCACGAGAGCTTGAAAGACCACCAGGGTCACTTAAACCGGTCATGGGCTTCGCCAACATAATTGGGGAGCTCCCTCTATATGTGTTGCGTTGTCTCAAGCAAAGAAGAGCAGAAGAAACCTACACATTAAAGGCAATCAGCTTGCGTCTCTCTCTCTCTCTCTCAAATAGTCACTTACTTGCTGCATAGTTGCAAGAAAGATAGCACATGATAGAAGAAATGGAATGAACCTATTGGGACCATGGTGACTGATACCTGGTCATTGACCTCATGCAACTGTAAGAGTACAGCAGCATATTCCTTTTTAAAAGGCTCAGAATCCTTGATAGAGTTGTCTCCATCTATTTGGCTTTCCAAAACCTCATCATTCATGCGCCTCAGCTCAGACACCACAGCTTCCTACAAGTTTCAACATGATCCATAAACTCAATTCTCATTTACCAACATTGACAGGAGTTGAATAGGTATAATACCCCTCTAAATATAAGATTGATATAAAAATATTTTCCAGCAGTACACCTTTTTGTCAAGTGCGCGAGTCAACTCAAATAAAGCTTTTACATCAGCTTCCTTTGCTTGGATCTGAGCAGGACTTGAAGAATTTTCCACTTTTGTACTAGCAGTCTCACCAGGCCCAACTTTAGCTTGTATGGTAAATCTTGATGAGTTCCCCTAGCCAAAACAGTTTCTACTTAGATAATAGCATAATTATTCTTTATTTTGATGATTTATAAAAATAACCAGAATATGTTCGGCAACTGGAAATCATGACTAACCTCTGTTTGCTTTGATGATTTATTAATGTGAAGGGTTGATGATGGAATAGCATATCGAACATCAGTGTTATGCAGGTTGTCACTAGAGGCAATCTTCATATACCCTTCAGTCTTCCCTTTTTCCAGTTCATTAATCTTGAGCTCCTTAAAGTTCTCAATATATTTGTTGACAATGACATTGTGCATTGTGAATGAAGCAGGCAAATTTTCGGCTGGATTTAAGGGCATGCAATCAATATCCTGTGATGAAAGTCATTACACCTAGCCATTAGAAAGGAACAACATGAAAGACAAATATTGCTATATCTACTAAAAAGTTTTGAGTTCAAGAGTAAAAAATGGTAAGCTGTCAATGGAAAAGAACTTGAGAAAAAAACACAAAAATGCTATCACAATTACATTCTAGTGCTAGAAATTGATGCAGCACAGTTGAAAGGCGTACAAAAATTGACAATGGTTTCTTGACTTTTAAATGAATATGTAATTATGTTCTAAAGTTATGTGATCAGGGAAGCTAATTACCATGATATATTCAACCCCTAGTTCAGGCTGGTCAAACTGAACACAACACCTATTATGGCCAACGGTTAGTACAATTCCATTATGGATCTCTCTTGCCTTGGGATGAAAAGCAATGACATGTTGCCCAACTGATAATGGCCGAGCTAAGTCAGTTGGAAGTCCTTCCCTTGTGCCAGCATTAAGTTCAGCATAATGCTTTCTAACAGACTCCCGGTACTGACTAAGCTTCTCTTTTTCTTCTTTCAGAAACTGCTCAGAAAATCTCCGCGGTCTGCCAAGGGAACTGCACCAACAAGTACCAATAAAATATTTTGCAGGAGACGCTTCATAAAAAATTCTGCAAAAGGCAATAGGAATTTCCAGTAAAAGAAGCAGATCAGGGGCATTTACCTCCTTATGACACCCCATTCAACACGAGTTAATCTTGGAACATGACCCAATCCAACATGATTCAAGTACTCCACAAACTCTCTTTTAGCAAACCATGGGTAATCAATTGCACTGTAAAACCATTCAAAAGCACACCACCTCCGCACTTGATGACGAGATAAGCAATTAGAAAGTTTTTCCTGTAAATGCAAATGTAGACCTATATATGAAACATAATCAAAGATTCAAGAAAATCATATGGCAATATAAGTGATGGCACATGTTTGACCTTAAAAGTTAGTTCTCTGTTATGAAATGAAGGAATCTGTTTATTAGGCTGATAATCTAAAATATTCTCAGGAGACTTTGTATCTTCCTGTATGTCCATCTTCCATTTACTCCTGTCTTTCATAGGTAAGTTGGGCTGGTTTGCAGATGGAACTTGTACAGTTGATAAACCTGAATTTTTCTCTTCCCTTTTACGAGCAGTACTAGAAGAGGTATTCCCTGGATGCTTCACCAATTTCCGTTGCTTTGGATGCGTGGTATAAGAAGACCGTTTACCTTTATTCACAGACTTCTTCACCTCTTCTGTAGGCTGAAACCAAGTGCGGAGTATAAATACCAAACGTGAAAAGTAATTATAGGTACATGAAAATTAAAAAGAACAATATCATATTGGGACTATCATAAGAACCAATACGATAAACAGGAAAATATAATTTCGATCCAAAGTCTGTACTGAGCTTTGAAAAAGAAATAAGAGGAATACAACCCTTTCTAATTTCAATGCAAAATATGAGGCTTCCTTTCTGATTACAACAGTCACATATGATGGAAGTTAATAGTATAACTAGAGGAATTGATTAAAATAAAAGGCCAATAACATCATATCCACTTTTAGTACAAAGAAAGTATCTTTCTCTGTACCAAAACATTTTTTAAGGGATCAAACAAAAGTGACATTCCCTTCTGAAGGTAAGTATATTGAGCCTAATTTCCCTTTGTAGAAAGAAAAAAAAAAAGAACCCCTAGTAGACTTATTTAGTATTTAAGACATAGACGTTTTGAAAGTAATAACAAAGTCATCTGTAAAGTGAAAACATTGTGAAGTTAAGGTGAAATGGCACACCTCAATCTTTTGATTGTCACTCCAATGACAGTCAGTTTGAGCTTCATTCTTATATATCTGCAACTATGTAACACATGGTCAGAAATTCATGTCACAACAAGATTATTTGAGTATCACAAGTAAAGGAAAACTGGAGCAATTTGTAGGAAAAGTGCTATTCTCCTTACTTTAGATGGCAATGACTTCTGTTTTCTTTTTTGCATTCCAGTGTTAGACTGGTGAACTCCCTCTTTGAGTTTTCCAAGTTTAGATGTTTTAAAAGCAGTTTCTTCAACGCCAGGAATTGAACGACTTCCTTTCATTTTAGACTTGTTAGCAATATTGAAATTTTCTTCGTTGGCATGCGCAGATGACTCTAAACACGCAGAACCAACAAAAAATCAAAGATTGAGTCAAATACATCAGGTAGCAGTTATAGCATCATTAACATCACCCAAAGTTTATGCCATCCTCAAGAAAGCCAAAAGCATATTGTGGCAACAAATTGACACATAAGATAAGACTCTCCTCAGCAGTACAGATAGAAAGATAGAGTATATTAGCTTAATTCAAGCATGCAAAGTATAATTCAAGTTAACAGTGTTATAAAATATAAAAAGAGACTGGCGAGCAATTAATATTTCAAAATGAGTCCATTGTATTTCGTTAAAAGCCCTGGATATGGTAACAAGTAACATAACTCTAATATGACATGAATACAAACACTTTTGAATTATGATATTGTATACTAGCCATTAGAAGGAGAGAAATAAAAACGCAAATGAATTATATATATGCACCTTAAAATTGGACATGAAAAGAGATAAAGCCCAGTGTTCCTTGCAAAATAGCATCAGAAAACCTTATTTGACAGAGCACAAATTTCTTACCCGTATCAGCAGTTGTTTCAGGCATCATCAAGGATAGATCTGCCAAAGTTTGCAGCGCATCAAAGCGAGAGCCTTCATCTACACGGAGACCACAGTAGGAATGAATAACATCGGAACATTCTTTGACAGATTCGATGGAAAACAGAGTGATCAAACTTAAAGTTGAAACTGAAACAAATGTAGAAAGCAATAATTTGCCTTGTCTACACTCTAGGTAGTTTTCTTTTAATACCATACAAGTAGAATACTCATGTTATTCTAGATGGTTAGATGCAGACATGAACACAGAAGCCAAAATAACCCATATGAGTGTCTCAAAGAGAAATGTGAGAAAATAGCAAAATAACCAAACCTACCTCAAAGATACCTGTAATACAAATCAAAAGTATCTAGCCAGAAATTGTATAGAAAACAGGTTGTTTAAAAGAATACCTAAATCTTAGTTATAGATGGAAAGCGAGGTTTAGAAGGGGGAGAGAGCCTGGCTTAAAATATTGCTAACCTACCTTCTCTGATCAGAGCTTTTTTACTTTTCGTTCTTGTATCCTTATAAAAGGACCTCGCAACTTTTGTATCCACAACTTTAGTTTCAAGCTTTCCCTTGATAGTACCTAGTTTATGCCCTTCCTCTGTTCCACTGCATGCTTCTTTTATGTCTTCAAGATGATTGTTGTTACTCTCTTCAACTTCTTGCTTCTTTACAAAGGATCTCTTCCCCCTCTGTTGATTACCAGTGCCTTCTCTACCCATTTCATATCTTTCATCTCTGTCATAGTCACCATTATCAGTTTCTGTGCTTCCTAAGCTTAATTCACAACCGCCTTCATCCATTTCACTACCACGGAGACTGGAAATAGTCAATTCTGATTCTGCAAACTAAATGCCAGAAGGGATCATGAACAATTAAATTATTATCGGAAAATAGTTTTTGAGAAGCAGGGATGCTTTCTTTTAAATAATAATATTACCATTCTTTCACCCTTCTGAACATGTGATGGTGTATTGCCTTTGGCTTTTCTCTTAGGTGTCCAAGAAACTAGGGGAGAACCACCTCTCTTCGAGGCATGAGTCAATGCCAATGCTATCTCATGAGCAACATCATCATCATTAGCATCTGCATTAAGTTTTAAACCTTGCCTGGCTGGTGAAAAATACTTTCTACTGTTATCTTTATCGTAAGAATATGCAACAGGGACTCGAGGAGTCCTTTTTTTAACAGCATGAGGCCTAAGTCCTGAAAGAAATTCCAAACATGGAGTTAACACCAATGAAGTGAAATAAATGTAAATAAACCCAAAGAACTGGGAAAGAAATTTTTGAAGAACCAAGAAGAAAAAGAAGGAAAAAAAATTAGTAGATAGAGTAGTGAGAATATATGGGGTAGAATACGAGCAAGAAAAGTAAGCCAACTTTAATTCTGTAATCTCAATTCAATATGCAAAACTCGTGGATTCAATTATACAAAGACCTATTTATATGATTAATACTAAAATAATAAAGTACCTAAAAATAATAAAATACTTGAATAACATTAAAGCTGAAAATCAAATCCCTAAATTATAATTCTTATAAATAAAACTAATTCCACCTTCGCCCCTAAACTAATTTCTTGCATCCACCACCAATTTCTCTTTTCCAAAGACAAAGGGGAAACATACATAAAAAGAAACCACAATTCACATATTTGCACAAGTTGCACCATATTTTCCTTTGAGTTATTGAAGCTTTGCTTCTAAATTATAGCGTGCAACTATTACTTGAACAGCATATAAGGCAGCAGTACAAATACTTTGGTTCCAAGCACCAGATGAGTAAGAGATAAGCACACCCCCAACTCCTCCCTAAAGTAAAAAACAAACAATATAAATGCAAATCATACACACATTAACACACACACACAAATCACAATCATGTCCCACCAGAGCGCCTACTCTTCAACAGTGACAGGCAGTCATTACTTGCAGCAATTGAATGGGACTGCGAAAAATCTGGAATATATCCTTCTAATCCTTTTGAGGCTTCAGTCCGAAATTTTCCCCTTGCCTGCTTTTGAGGTTTTCTAGAGGTTCCTGCACCCTCAATGCTTTCTTGTTCACTTTCACTTCCTCCCTGCAAGGTCAGAATACTCTTATATGAGTTTCTCCCCCATGCAGTGTTTGTAGAAGTACAAAAACAACTGACCATTGATTTGCTCAAAATAAAATCTGAAGTACCACAACCACCCATGAGAATACTCCCAGAAGGTAAGTTCGTATAGTAATCTACAAAACCCTGGTTAAATTGAAATTCAATCTTACCAGTAGACAGTAGTGGTCAGTCATCATTGCTATCAGGCCAACCACAGAAGCAGTACCCTCGGGAAGAGATAAATAGGCCTGAAAATATAGCACAGTCCTGATTCACCATATGCTATAGATAAAGGTTATAATTTTATCTTTTTTCAATTAAGACATATTTAACATAAAAAAGCATAGACAGTGACTTTTCTGCTGGGTAAACATAAACATTCAAAAAATCAACAAAGTTTGTCAAATTTTTAACATAAAACTTAATGTGTTTACTCAAGTTCTGCCAATTCGAATTCTGTTTTTCTACTTTCATATGAGATTGAAAAACTCAAAAAACAAAATTTCATTAATGATTTGGAAGTCTAGTCCCCTCTTAGGTACAGGTATGGCTTGGATTAATTGCTCATGAAAAGGCAAGCATGTAATAGATCCAAAGAAGAAGACCCAACGCTTGTCTGTCTCCTAATTGGTGTGTGCTGTGCAAACAAGAGATGGAATCTGGGACTTATTTGTTCTTATACTGTCCATATTCTTTGGGGCTGTGGTGGTGGTTGGTTGCAGCTGCTGGTGTCTGTTGGATTATTCCACAATTACCTTCAAGGATTTTTGTGAAAAGCTTAAGGCTTTTGAAGGAGGGAGAAAGGCAAAGATCCTGAGGAATTATAGGGTGCTAGCTGTTTTGTGGGTAATTTGGTTGGAGAGAAATAGAAAAATCTTTGCAGATTATACTGGGGATGAACTAGAGATCTCATGGGATAAAGTCAGATTTCGAGCATTATCATGGGCTTCAGTGCCTCCAATTTTTAGGGATCTATCATTTTCTGTTATTCTACTAGATTGGGGAGCTGCGGTGAGGTAGATGTAAATCATGTAAGAGGAGTTTTGGTTTTGTTCCGATGTTTTTGTATCAAGAAGAAGGTGGATCCCTTGTCCAGTGAACCTTTGTAATTTGTACTATGCTTTTATGGTAATAAATTGGTTTCTCATAAAAAAATAAAAAAATTCATCAAACATTGACTGAAGTCTGTTCGACTGACTAAACTGGTGCCAAATTATATAATTAGAATTTTCTCAAACAACTCAAAACTCCAAGCCATGATGGACTTAGACATGGAAACACCAGGACTTAAGTCAGTAGAGGAAACTTCCAATGTGCATATAATTGCAATGCCTCGAAACAGAAAGGAAAATAATAAAATACCATGACCATTAAATAATTTTTTTGACATTAAATTTGATGCATATGGATCAAGATAGAGTCCAGATGCATTACAATATAAAAGTCAGTATATCCTGCACATACCTTATTCATAGTGTAAAGGGCCTCTACCATTTCCACAGACCGGTGACGTACTACAGCAGCCACCTGAAAACACAAATTATAAGTAAACTAGTAAGCTTACTGGGGGCCCTAATTTTTTAGTCATGTGAAGATTATCGAAAAATTGTACTAACCTTCTTCCAGTCTTTTCCATACTTGCGGTATGCTTCATAGAAATGCTCTAGCTCTTCCTTGCTCCATTGAGGCCCTAACATGTCAGATAACTTTCTCTTCTGCACATGAGAGGACGGAGAAAAAGCATCCATATAATAAGAATAATAAAGGATCATGAAGATACTCAATTACAAGAATTTCTGATAACAAACATCCTCAGAGCAAAGTCAGGACTCACTTTCTGCCCACTTCTGTTGGCATTCTCTCCATACTTATTAGAAGCATCCTCGTTAATATAAGAAAACCGCTTATTCACACTCCTTGATTTTCTTATTGGGGGCATGACTAAATTCCTTGTGATCTGGAACATAACAAGAAGAAAACATAAGTCAGCAAAGTAATACCCAAAATAAAGAAGGCTGTACACTAATTTTTTTCAATGACTCGATATCAATAACAAAATATGCACGTAATATGTGGTCGCCTCAGATCAATTCATCCTACAAAACTTTCAGATTACATCATAATCTACACTATTCCTATCTTCCATCTTACAAGAAGAAAAATTCATAATTTCACTTGTTTAAACTAAAGCTTGTATTTCAATCCTCTATATAGGTGAACAATATGATCTTTAAAAAATAAAAACTAAAAATTAAATTCTTCATTTGTCAATTTTCCCGCCAATTTATGTAAAAACTAAGGAAGAAAAAATTTCTTAGTTCTCTACCATCGAGCTCACAACTAAAGCTACCTCAACCAAATAACTTGGAATTAGCGTTTGGTTGCCGAGAGTCGAGCAGGAAAATAACAGTAAATCCACTCTCGAACACAAAAGTTCTCAAAATCCTAAGCTCCATTACTTACAAAATAGCACAAGAGAAGTTCTTAAGCGATAAAATCGGCTAAAAACCGATCCCAAAAATAAAAAAAGGAAATTTACTTCAAGCAGAGGAAAAAATTCCATTAAAACAAAAAAACGGTAAATTACAGACAAATTCAGCTTTCTTTACCTGTTCGCAGCTTTCTCAGCAACCAAACAGAGATCGAAGTCCCAAAGCGCCAACACGCTACTAGTAAAGAGCTTGAAATTCAGAAATTCATAACCCTAACATAGTGGAGAGAGAAATTCAAAGAGAGAATCGAGCTAGGATGATTGTTTGCTCACCGATTAGAGCTTGGCCACGTCGTGAGGTATAGAGGTGAGAGCGTGAGAGAGCAATTGAGCAGCACTGGAACTGTGAGATGGTGGTAGTGGTTGAGTGAAGACCAAAGAGAATGAGAAGACAAGTAGAGGAGGAATGGGATGAGAGATTGGAGGGCATAACCGCGAAACTTTAAAACACTGTTAATTGGTCTCAACCATTTTGTAATTTTGCCTGGTTTTTTTCAACTGTGCACGTGTTTAATTTTACATATATATGCCATCAAATATTTTGGTCTGAAATTCTGAATATATATGAAAAAAAAAACAGCTGTTTTTTTATATATTAAATATATCTTTTTTAAGTAAATATATTCTTACAATTATGCACCTGTCGCACCGTGTGTATATAATATCTGAGAATTGATATTGAAATGAGAAATAATCAAAATACAAAATGAATTGGAATATTAAGATCGAATGAATATTCACCAAAAATAAAACAACCATTTACGTTATGCAAAGGATACTCTCTGGATTGTGGTAAAAACAATACTCTGCGGATTATATTGAAGATTTTTTTTAAAGAGTTGTGATCAATTATCTTATTGGATTTAACAGTTTTATAACTAAATGATTTATATATATATATATATATTTAATTAAGATATATTTGAGGCATATATATATATAAACTTCTAAGAATAAGACATACTTGAGGCATGTATATAATTAATTAAGATTTATAATGCAAAGTGAAGAAGTTCTAACAACTTGGAGTAGAAAGTAGTACAGTACTGCTCTTGCTCATTTATGAATAAATCAGTGAATACATACATATACATATATATATATATTACATTACATATAACTATAAGTACACCCGAAACAAGAGATTAAAGAATAACTTAAAACCCCATTTTGCACAGCAAGAAGAAGAAAACTCCAACTCAGGCTCAAGGGCTTTGGTCGAGTACAAGAATCTGGTGACCGAAGATGGGTCACAGAAACTCAAAGAGTACGTATATAAGGCCCTCGGCCGAAACAAAATCCCAAACCCAATTCTAAAATCCCTCAGCAACTTTCTTCATCTTCTATTCCAAACTTATGGCCACACATCAACCTGTACAAGAAATGGAAGAAATATTCCATCAAACTTATGGCCACACATCTTCTCTTCATTAAGCAGTTAGCATGCATGTATTCAAAGGGATGGAAGAAATATATTACAAATTAATTTATATTCCATCAAACATACAAGAAATGGACTAACATTTTCTGGTAAATCATTGATAAATCTTGACTCATTATCTGAACCATAAGGTATCTATCTGTACGTGTCTAAGTCAGTCTCTTTCGATTCCATTTCTCTTCAAAACGAGGCCAAACAAGAACGATATATATACACACTGATCTCTCTATGAGGAGGTTTTGCATGACGGCCAACTCTACATCATAACCAATTTATAGTGGGTGTTTAGGTAGGTTAGGTAGATACGTTGCCAACATATGTTTACACGTGACAGCCTCTGATATGATATCTCCACATCTCACACAGACAATGATTGGTCAGAGATCTTCAAATTATGTCATACTGGCTGATTAGCTAGGAAAATGATAGAGCAATGCTGCTGCATGCATACCAGATGCATGTGTATAAAATATATATGTACGATCAAAGAAATGTGTGTTAAAAATGGTTTTAGGAATAAAGGTAATGGATGACAGTCTTTCCAATTTATGTTGTAAGCAAGAATAAGAGAAGTAGTTGAATTTGAGTTGAAGTGTTTCCTAATTAAGAAGTGTTAATTGAGTTGGTGAAAAAGTTTGCAAAGTATGAACTTCACACATCATACTACTCTCTAGTCTGTACAGTACCAACAAACCGGACCTCAGGTTCAACCAACCGCCATTGAAATTGCTTCAATATTCCCCAGCCATTTTCCATCAATGAAGACGTACGTTGGTGGGTTCATCACCATTCCAACCCAATTGTTCAAATTTAGTGAACTCATGCAAGCTGATATTGCATCTACTTCGGCCTCTTGTTCAAGCTTTAGCAGGGAATTTTGCTATTTATGTATACCTCCCATAATTAAAAATTAAATTTAAGGACACAATTAAAAACTCTAACCATCCTTTAACTGCAGTCCTGCAATAGCTAGTTTCTAAAACACTTCCTTTTAGTACCAGGAATAGTTTATATCGCTTATACTCTTTTTTTTCCTCTGACCCCATATAGCAAGTTTCTAAAATTACAGGTGTTTATGCGGCACCGTTTTTATTACCTAATTATTATTGGTCATATTTCCTAGTCAAGGAAAGAATCCCAATTCCCTGTTTTGGTAAGGAATCCAATTTCACCTGGGTGTTGCTTGTCCTAGTCCTACAAGGCTACAATGTGTGTGCCTATATATATACACGTAAAGCTTCTTCTTTTTAATTCATTTAGCTCCTTCTTCTCCTTTCCTTTCTTAATTCTGCTCAATTTGGTTATTACCTTCCTATTTCTTCATCAATGGGGCGTTTCTCACAAGCAGCCAACACAAGAACCATGAAAAAACGCCACTTTTCAGTCTTGAAATCTCTCCCAAATGAGCTTCTGCTTGATGTGCTTGGCAAGGTTGCTTCGGCTTCTGTTGATGATCTGTGCAAGGTCAAACTAGTCTGTAAAGATTTCAACAAAGCTGCTAAGGATGATTACATATACCAGTCTGTGTCAATGAACAAGTTCCCACTCATTCCTTGGGGCACAAGGGACCAAAATAAGGACGACCAAATTTTATCCTTCTTCAAGCGCTGTGAAGAGAGTGGTAATCCGGAGGCATTGTACAGACAAGGATTGCGCGTGTATTTTGACAAGATGAACACGAACTCGGACTCGGGACTCGAATGCTTAAAGAAAGCGGTGTCAAAGGGGCACATGGAGGCAACATATCTCTATGGGGTTCTCTTGGTGTGTAGTGGGTTTGAGGGACAAGGCCGGAAGCTTCTTTCTTCTCTCAATTATGGGCTCAAAGCAAAGGGTTTGAAGAATGTGAAAGAATGCAGAGAGAGGGTTAAGGCCTTTGTTCGGAGCATGTGGTTTAACGAAGTTTTGGTGAGGAAAATTGAGTCGTACAGAAGTCATACTAAAAAATGCGGCGATTGTGGGAACACACAATACAATTACTTGATCAAACGAGGGTGGGATTGGGAAGACAACATTGACAATGATTATGAGGGCTGTGATTCTTGCAAGTGCCATCAACAAGTCATTTTCTTTTGTGATATTTTGCGTGGTTATTATTAACATTAATTCAGTTGGAAAAACAAGACAAAGACTATGGCTATCCGTTTATATGAATATTACACTTGGGGTGCGAAACTCAAATTTTATTTGTCAATTTTAGATATAATTTTTTTGTACTTTTAAATGTTTATACTTGAGCTTAACTGTTTTTTTATATGAATATATATAATTTTATTAAATAAGATATATATATATATATATGGGCACAACACAACTAAGATTTCATTCTGAAACTTTGTTTGGCAAACAATTAAGTGCCTCTCCAGATTCAGCACACTCTAGTGCGCAACACAAATGTGTATTTACGCGAATACGTACGTACAATACTCTAAGGCGAAACTCCAATTTGTGCACCCGAATTTTATTCATCAATTGTTTTTTTTATTTTATATTAATTCATTTAGAGTTGTAAGATGAATAACCATTTAAAGGCAACAACGTGTTTCCTCCTCTTATCAAACTTCATACTTATGTTATGCCAGCCAAACTCCAAAGCAAAACTGTGTAGTTATTACGAGTATATATATACGATTGATGGGAACATAATATATATTCATAGAAACTGCTTAATGCCCAGTTATTTTTGCTTAATTTTTGTTTTTCAATTATGTGGCATCAATCTATTGAATTAGTGCCGGGTTATAAAATTAATTAGATTAATTGGGACAAATAGCAACTCCCTATATCAGTGTAAACTTCATTCGGCTCTTTATTAATAATTGATTAAGTACCAACATTCAAACCATGGCCTTTTTGTACCAACGTTTAGACATGGCCTGTTACTTAGGTCGTACAATAATTCATAATATTACAAATTAAAGTTACAAGCATATGGTAAATCATTAATCTGATAATTTTCAATGTATGGTATTTCATTTGATAAAATCCTAACAACTGCCTATAATATTGTTTTTTCGGCTCACACAATTGTGTATATAATATATATATATTTGGTTGATATCCAAAATCCTTAATCTTAAAAACCTTCTTGCTTGCATTTTCATGTTGCATGTGGAGGCCGGCCTAGTGTGTTTGCCTAATGCATATCTCTATCTGCACCATGTAATTTCAACCTTATCCAGCTCGGGGTCGTGAAACTCAGCCAGACCCAAGTGGTGTGGAGACTTTTCAATCTTCGAGTACTGTTGGCTGATAGTATACATTTACAATAAAAAATTAATAGTCAAAAGAAGAAGCTGAAATTGAAATTAGATTGAACGCTAGGCTGCAGATCCATCAAAACAAAAATCGATCAGAGAAAGGCAAATAAGATAATAAATTAATAAATTAAAATATAATACCTCTCATTCATGATGAGGAATTGATTTTCCTCTAAAATACTGTGCAACGCTTGGTTTTATATTTTTTGGTAAATCATTGATCTGATGTAAAGTTTTATTCATGGTATAAATCAAAAAATATTTGGCTTTAAGTCTCCTTCGATTTGAGAATTGAAGGATGCTTTGATTTTCATCCATTTCTCTCTCTAGATGGAAGCCTTAATTTTGAAGAATTAATAGAAAGGCACAAAATTCTTGCCATTCTTCACTTTCATTTTCTCCTCCTTCCACTTTGCGGAGGTTAATCTTTCCACCGCTACCACGTGTATCATATACACACGCAATATATATTATCCATCTTTTTTTGTCTAACAATTATAAATTTAGTTTTTTTGGTTGTAGTGGTTGATTAATATGATTTTAGAATTTAAGTTAATTTTATAGCAGTGGTCCCTCAGCTATTCCACGAGTGATATTTTGGTTCTTCAACTATTTTTTTAAATTTAGGATCTTCTAATTTTTCCTTAAGTGACACTTTGGTTACAGGTAGATAAGCTTGCGGCCAGCATATATTTTGGGGGGAAGAGATTGAACCATTGAAAAGAATGAGAGGGATATGTAGCCAGTACCCAGCTTAACCCGAACAACTTAATAAAGAATTAGCTGCTTGATTCAAGTTGATTATTTAAGTGGTAACATTTTAAAACCCAATTAATTAACCTTGATGAGTAATGGATCGTTAAATTTATTGATTTATTCAAATCTTTAGATACACAAAGATAATATATATATATATATAGTTCATGACTCTAGGGATAAGGTAGAACACTGGAACTTGCGTTCAGGCCTCATTTGAAAGATATTTATAATTTTATATAGCTCTTTGTGAAGCAATTATTAGTTATATTTTTAGGCATATATAGCGATAGATAGATCGTACATTTACATTGGCACTCAGATTAAGGCTCCTCGATCTAACTTATAAAGTGACACTCATCATACGTAGCTACCCTATAATTATAAATATGAAAAATTATTGTCAATGAATGTCGTACACACCAACTTTAGTGATGCCAGTATCATTTGTTTCTGATCATTTCCTTCTTTATTCATCATTTAATTCCATAATTCATTGTTGAACCGTAAAAATTCAAAAAAAGAAGAAGATAAAACACAGCCCTACATTGGAGTGTTCAAATGAAGTTAAACTCAATGGATGAGATAGGTGATAAAGATAGAGGAAATCTTATCAAAATATCTTATCTCTAAATATGATCACCATTTAAATTTAAATTTTGGGTGATCACATCCTCATCTTCTTAGACCTCTAGTGGTCTCTATAAATAGAGCATGAGAGGTTCAGAAAAAAGGAGGGAAAATAAACACCAAAAGGCTGCAAAGAGAGAAAGGGGGAAATAAACACCGAAGTGCTGCAAGAAAGAAGTCAGAAAAATTGCAGGTATATAGCTGCCTTCATGGCTCCAACGTTCGGTCCTAACCTCTCTTAAAAAGTGGTGCTTGCGAGCACCACAAAATCATCCATGGAAACATGGAACGGTGCTTGCGAGCACCACAAAATCATTCATGGAAACATGGAACGGTGCTTGCGAGCACCACACAATCATCCATGGAAACATGGACGGTGTTTGCGAACACCACAAAATCATCCATAGAAACATGGAACAGTTGTCCGAGAACAACATTTCAAAAAATTTTATGTGAATCCTCTCAAGTTGATAATTACGGGCATCAATTTGGATTCATTATAAATCCATTCAAAGTTGTTGTTATCGGGCTTCAATCAAAACAACAAAAAAAAAAAAAGCCAGGAGAAAATATAAATGGGATTTTCTGGCAGCAAGGCTCTGTGCTTCAAGGTCCGAGTGAAAAAAAAAAAGAAGGGACTGCCTTTGCAAGAACTGATGGCAAAACAATACAAAGCTTAATTGTTGTTGAGAAATAAAGGGGTGCCTGCTAACTAACTACAAATTTTTTGGTGGAGCCCGCTAGAAGTTTAAGGCTTGTCATTTTTGTTGTGGCAGTACTGCTTTGAATGAACAAAATATTGAGTGGCTTAAATATATGCAAGTATATGCTGCTAACAAGCTAAGGCTTTTGGCCTTTACTACAAAGCTTTATCAACGGAGCATATAGCCGAATACATTAATTAGACAACATTTGGTGCAAATTTACCAATCAAAATTAATGGGGCTTATTTCCAAAATTACCATGCCCATTAAAAAATATAAAGTGTCAATTAATTAATAATTGATACAAAATATTTAGTAGGCGCAAAATTAAATTCACATTCGTCCATTATAAAAAATAAACGTGTCATTTAACAAATAAATGATACAAATATATTAATGGGCACATCCTTCAAATCCAAATTCCAAATTCCAAATCTCAAATCTCAATTTCAAATTCATTTTCTTAAATGGTACAAAACCATTCCCAATTGGTACAAAACCAAATCTCTCAAATTCAAAATTCAAAATTCAACTTCAAAGTGGCACAAAGCCAACCAAATTTAAATCCTTGTGAACTACATTAGTTTGATTCCGTCAAGGGTATGTAGGCAATCTACTCAAATTTAGGTGCAACCGCAACCAAATCAAATTCACCCAAACTCTCCAGAAATTAATTCTATACACAAAGTCTCTGAATTAGTTTCTCAATTCAAATCCAAGGGCTCTAAACCCTACCCAAATCACTCAAATCATTTAAATGGGTCATTTACCTATTTAATTCCCAAAAGTAACGAACTACATCCAGTTTGATCCCGTCAAGGGTATGTAGGCAACCTACTCAAATTTAGGTGCAACCGCAACCAAATCAAATCCATCCAAACTCTCTAGAAATTAATTCTATACACAAAGTTCCGAATTAATTTCTCAAATCAAATCTGAGGGCTCTATAACCCTACCCAAATTACCAAAATCATTTAAATAGGTCATTCACCTATTTAATTCCCAAAAGCTTGGAACTACGTGTGGTCTGATCCCGCAATGGGTACGTAGGCAATCTAGAAACCAAATCTAGATACAACCGCATCCCAAATCGAATTCCTGGTTCAACTCAACCAAATTCACCAAATAATTATTGAAATCAATTCCAATTTTTCAATGAGTCATTCACTCATTGGGAATCCCAAATCCAAATACTCACACATCTCAATAAATGATTTTAGTTTCGTCATAATTGGAATCAAAGGATCTTCTCTTGTACCTTGTACCAAGATATTGTAATTAAGAGATGTACTCCATCTTGAATGGGTCGTACCCTAAATAATAAAACTCTATTCCTAAAATGAGTAGAGTGAGATTATGTTGGGTAACAAATATAAATTATTAATATAATAATTTATCAAATTTTTCTTCAACATTCATGTATCAAACCCTCTAACATTATCTTATTTATTTTTAATTTCTTTATGCAGTTGAAATTCTGAAATATATATATGCAGAGGTCCAAATTCATCATATCCTTGCTTCACTTGCGTCCTCTCATTCTTTTGTTCCACACAGGTAAGCAATTTTTATTCTCTCTGGCTACCTACTTTTTCATATAATGACTTAATTATAAGGGTTTGAGTTACTCTTCTTTTTACTAATTGGTTTTTCCGAATTTTACTTTTCTTATATATCTATATGCATGCACACTCTTACAGATTGATCGATCAGCACCTATATATCTCATTAATTGGCACACATAGATGTTAACTGTGCTGTTTAATTTGCATGATATGTACAATTTTGCAGGGAGTTTTATGATAATGACCGAGGTGCATGAGAGTGATACATGCCGGGTGTACCCAAAAGAAAATTGTTCAAAGCAGATTTGCCACAAGCTTTGCCCTGGTTGTCACGATTTTAAAGATATTGTCAAGAAAGTCAAATGCAGAAAGGATACAAGTCGGTCCGGAAAAGGACGATATTACTGCTGTTGTCTGTTCCAAACTGCAATGCAATTAAAAGCAACACTATAAATTCTATAATTGGGAGTTTGAAAGACTTCTACACTTTGTATATCTGTTAAAAATTAAAATTAATAGGATTCGATTCTTGAGCTAGCGACTGTTACTGCCATTAATATTTCTCTGCTATCGTCTAGTTGTAATAATCTTGTAAACTTGTGGATCTAATAAAATTTGATTCATGGCTCGATCAATAGCTCATGATCGAAATGTATTTTTTTATGATTTTATGTTTCTTGTATTTGTTAGTAAACAAAATTTGTGTTCACTTCCAAAGTAGACCATTTATCGGTGTCTTAAGTGCAATATCACTAATTTAGTTATAGTTGCATAGGATGTTAATTAATATTCGCAACATTTAGTGATTTAGATGCATAAATTGCATACCTTCCAAGTTCCAACGCGCATGTACCATTTTTTAAAGCTCATTTCTACACACTCAAATACGAACCATCCCTCTTATAATTGAACAATAAAAAAATTAATAGTTTATATATTTAGTCACAATTATGACTTCTAGTTACAAAACAATCACAAAACTTCTTGTGAAGTTGTGACTAATACATTTAGTCACAATAGTTACACTTTTAGTCACAAATTATGTTGTGACTAAAAACTTTAATTTTTGTTGTGATAACATGTACAGTTGCTTTACAAATAGTACCATGTATAGTTCGAAGAATTGGGTTTAATTATAAAATTAATGGTTGAAATATATATATATAGTCCAACAAAACTAGATGCAAAATATTGAAAAATTAAAATTAAATCCTCTGTGGTTGATGTTACCGCCGGCCACTGAATCCACTAATTAATTAGCCTCCAAGAAGTCTCTTATAATTAATTTTTCTTGTACGTGTCTCATAATTAATCTCATGAGGCATCTTATCCATAGTCATATGCATGTATTTCAAGTTTTCAAATGAACCAAATTGTCTTCTTTCCAGCCCAATCCTGTTAAAATCACCTGGACAAAATTCTTTAATGCGAAATAAAAAAAAGCATTCGAACCGTGGTGCAGGATGGAAGAGAGTATATGAATCGAAATCTCTGTTATATATAATAGTAGATAACATTTAATATTAATAACGTCGATTCATATTATAATACATTAATCATATATAATTGTGTTAATCAAACTCT
>QANT01008733.1:0-16936 GCA_003254885.1 Purshia tridentata
GAGGTGGGGTGCGGGTGGGCTTGTGTTTCCGATGTGGGAGGGGGAGGGGGTGGGTTCGGTGGAGATAGGGAGAAAGGCTTGATGGAGAGAGGGAGAAAGGCGCGGTGGAGAGAGAGGGAGAGAGGCACGGTGGAGAGAGAGAAAGGGGTGGTGGAGAGAGAGAGAGAGATTTGCAGAGGAGCGGCGGCGGTGGAGGAAGAAGAAGGAGAGATTCAGGAGCAAGAAGAAATAAGAAGGGCTAGGGGTTTTAATTGTTAAACTTTGGGCGACAAACACATTTCGTCACCCCAAGTTTTCAAACCGTCACCCATAAAAGTCGCAAATTTTGGGCGACAAATAATGTTATGTCGTCTCCCAAAACAGTCTACGAAATAGTCGCTGTCACTAAAAGTTTTTGTTGGCCTAATGATTTGGGGTGACGAAATAGTTTTGCCGTCGCCCAAAATTTAGTTCATCATTTAGATTGAGGTGACGACAATCGTTCGTCGCCCAAAAGCATCTAGGGCGACGATTGTTTTTCTCTGTCACCCAATGCTGGTTTGAGTGACCAAAATATTTGCCGCCCAAAACCTGGAGCATTCATTGCCCAAATTTTCTGGGGCGACCAAATTTTGCTCGTCGCCCAAACTCTTTTTTCTTGTAGTGGTAGGGTCTCTAATTCCCAATAATTGAACTATATTACAATTAATCTGTGTGTCATTAATTCCTTATTATGGTTTTCTTTTATTGAATGAATTATTGGTTTTTTTACTTGCTTGTGTGATTATGAGTAAATTTTTTTTTTTATGATATTAAAATTGTGGGTATGTAAATAACATTATTTTTTCATGTACCATTTAATTTTCTTCTTATATATATGTTAAATTCATGAGTAAAATGTGATTGAGTTGAATTAATAAATGGTTAATTAGGAAACCGAGGAGAAAGGGAGATGTACCTGGTGATCTCATAAATTATGGAAATAATCTTAAAAAAAAATATTTAGGGTTAAGGGATGGACGGGCGTTGACTTATACACGGGACATTTTGGGCCACAGTGGTCAGATGCATGGTATGGGACGTATAGGCCTATTTGTCTTGTGTGTCTGTCAATGGGAGTAGATAAAGAGTGAGTACATACATTTTTTCATCATTTTACAACTATTATTCTATTTTTTTTTTTCATTCTCTTACATTGAAACATTGATTAACTGTAGTAACTGGCCTTGAAGGATCACCATACCCTACTGAGCTTTGAAAGCTCACACCTTGATAGATTGTACAGGTTGCGAAAATATGTCTGATGAGGTAGCTTATTCAAGTGAACTCTAAAGGTTTTGCTGGAGTATTGTGTGTTTTTTTTTTTAGCCATAAATTGTAATAAAGTAGAGGAATACTAGATATAATACTCTTAAAACAATAGTTTACTAAATAAAATTATTTTGTCATCATCTTAATCACTTTATTAAATTAAATTATTATTATTATTTTTTCTTTTCACGTCTTAATGGTGGAAATAATAAATTTTATTATTCTACGATTAGGACGTAAGTCACACTTCACTAGAAATTAGTAGGTTTCTTTTTGGGGTGTGACAACACAGTAGCAACTATTGTTACTGTAAGTGCGATCTAGACGTGTAGAGCACGCTTTGGAAGAGCTGGGCAATTGTTACTATCGAGCAGTAACTATCTAGGATGATAGTTACTATTAGACAGTGACAATTATTGTTAATGTGGGCACTACTTGGAGGTGTTGGGTGTGATCTGGAAGAGCTAGGCGTGATTTGGAGATACTAGGCGATTGTTACTGTCGAGTAGTAACTATCTAGGATGATAATTACTATCAAATAGTGGCAATTATTGTTACTATGGGCACGACCAAAAGGTGTTGGGCATGATCTGGAAGAGCTAGGCGCGATTTAGAGATACTAAGCGATTGTTATTGTCGAGTATAACTATCTGAGCTTCATTTTTTTTTGTTTTATGCTTTTTTTTATGTGTATACGCCCAAAAAAAAAAAGATTTGTATGAGTGAACTAAACTCATGAATCAATTAAAAATAAAAAATAAAGTGATTGTATGAATTTTATTACCCATACAAGGGTGATACAAACAAAAAAACTGAAATATAAGTAGAACAAAAACGGCTAGATCTAAAGGAAAAGGGTGCTAAAGGGGCAGGCTTAAGCAAAAAGAAAAAGTGAATAAGATAGGTGGCCGCAACTTAGGCCAGTTAACCTTTCATTAATAGTTTATAGGCCAAAGTGCACTTTTGGTCTTTGTATTTTAACAAAAATTTTACTTTGGTTTCGTTCTTTTAATTTTGAAAATTTCAGTCTTATACTTTCATTACATTTGCAATTGGGTCTAAATAATTAATTAGGTTTAAATTGTTAGTGAAACATGACATTACAGAGATATTTTGAACATTTTAAATAACGTGTGAGTAAAACTCATTCAATCGTGTGACATTGTCCAATCACATTTGGACATATGTCTTTTTTTTTTTAATTATTTAAGTTTTTGTCTTTTCTTTGTTTCTTAATTATATTTTATTTAAATTTAAATTATTTTTTGAAGAACTTATTAACCATGAAATGTGTAAAATATTCATTTATATGTGCTGTCACGTCATATTTCTATCTAAAAAATAAGCGGCGTTAATAATTTGGACCTAATTGCTAAACGTAATGAAAGTATGGGAAAGAACAGGACCAAATAAAATTTTTTGTTAAGGTATAGAAACTAAAAATGTATTTTGACGTAGTTTGTAACCCACCATGGTATAAAAAAAGAAAAAAAAAAAGCTTGTAACAGTTATCTAATTTATAAAGGAACCAGTGGCAGATGTGTAATTTTGCTTTGTTTTAATGCCTTTTTTTGCTCGTCTTGAGGGCCTTTTAAAAGTGAGGCTTAGTTTGGTATTGCAGTGAGAAAAACTATTGTGAATTAATACAGCAGTGAAGTAAAACAGCTGTGAAGTAATGTCAGTTGAGTGTTTGGTAAACTATGTTTTCAAAAGTGCTGTGAGTACAAAAACAGTATGAAGGTATTTGGTAAATTGTAATATAGAACTGCTATGACTGTTCATAATTACTAAAATGGACATGATGCCGAAAGTTTTTTTGACTTATTTATTTGAAAAAAGACATTCTATTAGTTTATAATTTTTGGTCTACAAATTTATATTAGCATTAAATTTATAGACCACAAAACAAAATTTTTAAATAAGTATGCATTTTCTTTTTTGTAGGAATATTTTAATTTTAATGGTAAAATAAAATATCATAATTAGTAATATCAATATAAAATAGACATATTAAAAGTACATCCACCATCACATATATCATACATATACTATAGTTTAAAAAGAAGGATGATTGTTGTTATTTTATTAAAAAAGTGAGGATAAATTGGGTAAAAATAATTTTGGCAACAATTGTCACTCACTACAGTTTTGAAAAGCAGGTTTCAAACTATAGTGAATATCTGTAGTGAGTGACCTCAAATAGTTATTCACTACAGTTTTTAAATTTTTACCAAACACCAAAACTGTTGTGAGTAATCTAGAATAATCACTCACAACAATTTTTGAATCTCTCACTACAATTCTAAACGGGACCTGAGTCACCTTTGTAGCACTCTGTAGCAAGCGAGCTGTATAATCAGACATTTTTTTGTATTGGACTGTAAAAAAAATAATAAAATAAACTTTTTTTTATGTAGTTATGGACTGCAACTACACTTCGACACAAACACTTAAAAATAGATTGTCTTAAATTGGTTTTGAGTGACATGTTGAAGATTGTTTGAACTTAGGGCCCGTTTGGTTTAATTTTTAGAGGCCTAGGAATGGAAAATCAATTCCATTCTATTGTTTGGTAAGTACATAGAAGGGAAATCATTTTCTAGCCCAAGGGAAATGATTTCCCTTATTGGAGAGAAAATGAAACCCTTGCTAGAGCTTGGGTTTTGGTTTCCCCCTCTTGGGACAGCATTTATTGCTTTTTATATTTACTAAATTAACCCTGAAATTTTTAAAATAAATTAAAATAAATATTGCTTGTGTTTAATAAATAAGGGTATAATTAAAAAATTATATCAATTTTATTTCTTTTTCCTACACAAACCAAACAAGGGAATGAAAATAAAAAGGGAATTATTGATTTACTTTTTTAACATTACCAAACATGGGGAATGTAATCTTACATTCCCTACCCTTGGAAAATGCATAGGAATTGATTTCTTAGAAAATCAATTCCCCAAACGGGCCCTTAGGATTTTAGTAATCATTGGAACATAGGATTTTAGTATCTTGCAACTTCAATTATAATGTTTAAACATTTTTTATGTTCATTCCTGGCCAAAACAAAAAATAAAAATTAAATGTTCATTTATTTACATTATTTTTAATTTACATTATTTTTTATTTATGTTAATTTGATGCTTTGGCAGCCTTTACTGTTCCCCCGTAATGCTTTTTTGTGTTTTAACCCACTTTCTCCCCATAACAACGTCATCCATAATCCATTGTAATAAATCATTCATAAGATCTTGATATTCTTCAATATGTTGTTGTCACGCCCCAAATCGAAAATATACCTATATATCTCAGATTTAGGTATGAATCACATCATGATTGAAGTAAATTAATTAACTCCAACCAAAATGTGATATACACTAGCCTAAATTAAATTAATTTGGCTTAGAAATTAAAACGAAATTCTTAAATAAATCAATGTAAACTATTATTTTATATCAGAGTAGGTAGATTTCAAATTACAGGGTAATTGATTATTGAAGTACATTTATTTGCTACTAATAGTGGAATAATAAGCACAGCAATTTCCTAGGCACCACTTGATGTTCCTTCTTGAAATTAGCACCTGCACAAGTCTATTAACAGTGTGAGCTTTAAAGCTCAGTAGGGGCTTTTAGTTCCTCATGGACAACTATTGAAATTTGGTATAAAGTGCTTTAACACCCTAAAAAACCTAAGTAAAACAGCGATCAGTGATTAGACCCAATTTTAAAACTATTTGACAAAACTAAACCAATTCAGCACACTCAAGTCTGCATGACAGATGCACGGCCCAAGAAACACAACCAGCAAGCATTTCAAATATTCATGTGAGGAGTGACAACCTATGCACTTAAGAATCCATCAAAATAGGCATCCCAGTGCTAGCCACAACTAGAGTAAGGTGTGTGATGCTAGATTAGATTCAGTTCATCAGTTGTAATTTATCAATCATAAAACAAGGTCTGATAGCATATGACAAAGAGTTAAACCCAAGTTATACGAATGGCAAATAAACCCAGCAATCACAAGGAAGAAACACACAAGTTGTTCACCCAGAAAAACCTCAAACGGTTAAAAAACTGGGGGTCTTATCTGCTGACCAGGCAATCCAATATGTTGAGGTTCAATACAAAGTCTATATCAGCACACAAGCTCATTTACCTACTCTAAAGCTAAGTTGCAGCTAGCATACCCACTTTGTGCAACCATCAACTAACAAGCTTCGAGTCAATTGCGTCATTAACAGCTCATCCTTTGGCTCATCAACTTGCAGCACCCATTTGCAGCTTGCTTGTGAATTTTAGATATGAAAGTGATATGCAATAACAAGATCAACTCCTTCAACCAATTTGAAGAAGCCAATACAAACCCAAATCTAAAAACTAGAGTGATGTGTTTATGCTTTTAAAGTAATCTGAAACCCATACATAAAACCCATTTAGTTTTTAGATAAAACAAATCAAAAGATGAATACAAGAAAATTTTCAAAGAAAAAACTTTTAACTCTTGAAAAATAAAATACTCATTTGATCTCTCAAAACACTCAGCTCAAAACCTGCCCAAAAACTTTCCAAAAGAATGAAAGGGCTGCCCGTACCCTATAGCAGTAGCCATACACGCACACCCACACCCTTCCACATGGCAAACAAATTTTCAGGACAGCTTACAGCCAAATATGCCAAAGGATATCCAAAGATTCGTGAGTGAAAGGGGCTGAGATATTTTGAGAAAGTTTCCATTTTTAGAAAAAAGAGTTAGGGAAGATGATGAATAGTGTAAAATGAAAACCCATTAAAGATGATGTGGGCTGGAGAATAAATGAGGAGAGTAAAAGCCTAATCATAAGAAGTCAAAAAATCAAACACGTGCAAATAACCATGTAGGAGAGTGACCACATAAAAGACTCTCACGTGGGATCACTTAAATACATAAGATGGTATGTGCAGTGCCCGTGCTAGAAAAGTGCAGTGTATGATATATCATAAACTAGTCAAAACAGGCATTATTCTGTAAAAAAACTGATGTTGCGTGAAATGCATGGTATGGGTATTACCTTAGGCATGAGAGATGTAGAACCAGCTGTGTAGTCTTCATTGCACACTCAAATGATCCTAACTTAGTCTAGAGGTTGTGTGAGAATTAAATATAACATGATTATAAGCTGTTTTGTCAAGGAAATTGCCAATACAAATATTGAAACTAACAACTATTACACTTGATCAACATTTAATAAAATAGTAAATAATCACTGTTAATCATGCGTGCAAAGATGAACGATGTATGTACTCACTCCTTATCTATTCCCGTTGACACACACAACAGACAAATAGTCCTACACGTCCCATACCGTGCATCTTATCACTGTGGCTTCGGATGTTCCATGCATGAGCCAACACCCGTCCATCCCTTAACCCCAAATATTTTAAATATTGTTCTTTCCACTTTCCCTTCAACAATCATAAGATCACCAGGTACATCTCCTTTTCTCTTGAGTGTCTCCAATAAATCATAAGACCACCAGATATATCTCCCTTTCTCCTCGGTGTCTCAATTAATCGTTTTCTTAAAACTGTTCACAACTACACTTTTCTCATGCACTTTTGATTATGCATGTAATGCCATAATCAATAATGAAAATTAAATGATCATTCCCACAAATGTATCTGCAATATTATGATCAAAGATAAACGATAAAAATAATAATAAATATCAAGCCATATAATTTCATAATTAATTTTATAAACAATAATAAAGATTAAATAATGATAATAAGAGAATGACCATAATAATTGAACTGACAAGAATAAGAACAGTTTGGATTGAATAAAATAGAATATATCACACAAAAATTATACCAAGGAACAATTTATATAATTAGATAGTCCAATCATTGGGTACGACCTACCTTAATTAATTTCTTGAAGGGTTCTCTCTTGGTTCGTTTCCACATGCTTGGGTCTATAATAATTCAATATTTTATAGTTTAAATACAATTTAACAATATTTAGTTTAATTTCACTCTTCTTTGAAAAAGAGTATAACTTAGACTCTAACTTATAGGTGTTCGATTGACTTAAAATTAATATCATTAGACTCATAACGAAAAATATAATTGGAATCGTCAAGATTGGGCCAAAATGCTGCCGTAAGCACGGCCACGCACTGGGGTCTCTGGCCAGTGACTATTCAGCATATTCTTCAAAACAATCCATGTTTTTCAGTTTTTATCTCAACTTTGGCTTAACTTTTAACCTATCAAACCTTCATCAAATTATCTAAACTTATACTTGTTTTAAAGATCTGCATCATCTCTTTATAATCATATAATATTTGTTCAAAATGAAGCTGGAAAACTCGAGGTAAATGACCACAAAGTAAGCTATCCGAACAGTCATTTTTCCAGAAATTTTTCAGATTTTTCCTCAACTTTCGACCTTATATTGATACCTCAAAACTTAATGAAATTTAGCAATCTTATACTAATTTTAAAGCTAGTAATACCATCTTTATAACCATATAAAGATCTTTCAAAATAAACCTTTAAAACTCTAGTTATAAGTCTCGAAAGGAAGCTATATAAAACTGCGAATTTTCCAAGAAAATTTTCAGATTTTTCAAGTTTCTTTGTTTTTCATTTTCTTTCGATTTTAAACCACAAAACAAGTTTCTAGGACTATAATAAGTTGATTTAGGAGTTATTTTCATTTAAAAACATAAAACAAAGGTTTGTAATTGAAAGTTTAAAACTCAAACTTAACAAAATTTGATAAGGACGCCCATGTCTCCTTTCTTTCTAACCTCTTAAGTTCTATAGAGGTTAAAACTTGTGAATTCCTTCTTAAGTTTTCCTTTCTTCTTCCATGCCCTTTTCTCTAGCTCTCTCTCTCTTCTTTCTTCTTTCTTTTCTCATTGTCTCTTTCTTTCTTTCGCTTTCTCTCTCTATTCTTCTTTCTTTCGTTGGTTGCTTAAGAGTGTTCATCACTTACACAACCTCCCTATTTATAGCCAACTTCTTAGTTCACTACTATAAAATTGTCTATATATATTACTTCATATATATCAGTTTTAAACATAACTGATATTGTAGTATTAAGTTTTTTAAAACTGATATTTATACCATTTTATATATCGGCTTATATATTTGGATATTCTATTCTGATATTTGAAATATCTAATTTTATTTTATATATCGGTTTACATGTTAAGGTGTTTTATTTCTATATTTTAAATCTTTTAATTTTATCAATTATATTTTAAACTGATATTTAAAGTAATATAAGGGAAAAAAAGATTGTTCACTTAGGTTTTTAATCCCATCACACAACTTAATTATTCTCACTCAAAACTCTCACTAGCTCTCAGACCCCTTGGAGCTCTCTTTCTCTCTTTTTCTCTATTTCGTCTCTCTTCCTCACCGCGCCTCCTCATCAATCGAACTGCTACTGTTCGGCTGTGATGGCCGGCGAGACCTTCAGCCATCTCTCCCTCTCTCTTTCCTCTCCCTTCCCCAACCTAACCCAAGCAGAGTCGAAGGTCTACTTGTACACCAACACCTTGCAGAGAGCGAACGCTATAAAGAAAGAGAGAAGCCTAAGACGTCGCAAAGAGAAAGGGAGAGAAGATAGCTCGATCTGGACGACGTTGCGAGATCGACCCAGAGAAGTCTTTACGATACCACCACCCAGCTTTCGCAATTTCAGGTATTGATGATTTGGATTTATGGTTTCAATTTCAAAGATTTTGTTTGGATTTTGTTTTTTGGGTTAAGGTTTTGAATAAAGGGATTCAGTTTGAGGATTTAGAATTCTAGAATTTGGGATTTGGTTTCGAAATTAGAGTTTTAAACATAGCTTTAATTATGGTTTTTAATGGAGGCCTTTGGTTTGATTGTTTGCTTAATTTTATGGTTTTGATTTCTAGGAACTGAGGTTTGATTTTGGAATTAGGATTATTGGCAGAGAGGACTTCATTTCTTCTCTTAGGCATATTTGTATTTTTTATCTTTTAGGTTTTGCTAACAAGGGAACATTGGGTTTTCCATTCTTCATTTGTTTTTTTTTTTTTTGGGGGTTTTCAACTTGCCAATGCATGACACTATTTGGTAATTTTGTGTAGCTTTGTATATTTGATGAATGGTCTTGGGTTTTGTTGGAGTTGACACGGAGAATGGCTTTGGGGAAGTGTCTTTAGATTATATGCATATTTCTTCTTTTGCTAGCTGAAATTAAATGTCAAAATGGAAAAATGCTAAACTTTATTGTTTATCTAGCTTAGTATTACTTGTGTTGTTTGTGAAATATAGAGAGCTAATTATGGACCAAGTAGATTGGTTGATTTCTGGCAAGTCAATTAGCATGCATGTCTTGATAATTGGCCTTTGGTTGTGAACTTGGGCAATGGGGACTGAGCCAGAGTAGGTTAATAAGCTGCCATTTCCATGAGGTCTTATCCCTTATTCAAGTCAGTTGGAAAGCATGATTTCTATTTATAAATAGTGTTGCACGTGGCATGGGTTATATATCTTCACTTAAATGATACTTAGATCTTTATGGAAGACCCTGCATGAGTAGTGGTTCTTTCTTTCATTTGGCTTACCATTATGTGTGCGTCTTATTATATTGGTTGCTCTTCTTCCATAAACTCTTGAATGTGTTTATGTTTTCTGCTTTGTCCATTCCACCGGGAAGATTGTTATAAACTTACGATTGCTGAAATTATGTTATAAACTTATTATATAGAACATGCCACCTGAGTTTTATATGGAAGCTATGAAGCAGGGTGACAGTTCTAATATTCCCATATGTCAGACCAATTTGGAATCCGTTTGCATTTGAAATGTAAGATAAATTGGTCAAGCAAGCTATGTTTCCCCAAATTTGGACCTTTTACATTCAGCTTTTTTTTGTATGAAACACAAAAAGGTCTTGGTAGTTTCATATTTTATGTGAATAGTTTGGCAATAATAATTCAGAGAGGATGCTTGCTAAATCTCTAATTGAGACATATGCATAAATGTGCATAAACACGTATTTGTGCATGAATACTACAGGAAATGTTTGTTAATGAATTCAGTAATGTATTATCCCCAATGTATGAGATGAGACCAATATAGAATATAAATACCTTGTGTTCTTTTATACATTCTTGCTGCATATATAGTTAAAATCAAATGATAGATACGATCACGTTCTTGGGGTCCTATAAAATATGAAATTGCTAACATGTTTATGGTCATATGCAGCTACAATGAAGAACTGGTCAGTCTTTCAAAGGTGAAAGTTGGTCAAAATCCTGACAAAGAAATAACTGTGAAGTTCGTTGTCCTCTATTCATGAAGGGAGGTTCTAGTGCTACAGCTGGGCATTTTTCTCTTGTACAGAAATAAAAGGGAGTTGTATTACTAGGTATTCTTATTATTTATCTTATCTTTTGTGTAATATGTTTTCTTTCTCGCCAAGTTTTGACGAATTCTTTTACCAATTTAAAATTCATAGTACTTAAAGCCGTGAACTAAGGATCGAAATTTCTTAACTTTCTTTTCTTTATTAGTGAGAACTAACAAATGTGCATCATGGAGATAGTACGTTCTTCTTCAACTTTAACGAAAAACAATATAATCATATTGAACTCATCTATGGTAGTGGACCTTAGCGCTGTGTTCTTTGATTTTGACAGGAAATTAAATTACTTATGTTATATCTATAGATGGTTCTACACTACTACTCAAGCCAACTCATATCATGTGATTAATGTGAGAAGGTTTCCTCAACGTGGCAATGACTCTCTTGGCTGGTATGAGATGCTTGAATCTGTGAGACATAAATTAATAACTGCTGAATAATGTGAAACTATGCTATTATCTATTTATTAGTATCATAACTGAGTGGGAACATGAGTAGGTGCAGTATGTAATTCATTGGAAATTTGTACCCTTGGCAACACTGAATTCTTTATAGGATACTTGCATGATATTATACCTTTTTTATTTCTCTAGTAGATTCACCTAATATTGATATGTGAATTGTGATTGGTTAACTAGAAACATGAAGGAAAATAGAGAAATTCATGAGCATGATTAAACATGCTCATGAATTCTTATAGTACACAAGCATATTTTCCTTCAATAAAGTGCTTGCTTTTTGTGCAAGCCTTCCTTTATTAATTTGTAGCTAAAAAGTCTCTTTATGCCTTATCAAGAGTTGCAGAGCAAGGTAAAAGTCATATCCCCTATTTCTTGGATCAAGGTAACAACTGCAACTCACCTTGCTAATAGACATCATTGTTAATGTTAGAGATTCAAAGTTGTATCTACATGAGGTAGTGATATGTTTTACTTTGCTTTATATGCTATCTTGTATGAGGACTGCAAATAACTGTTGCCTCTTGCCATTGTAATTTTGTAATTTTGTTTGATTTTTCAGTTGTTAGGTGATCAAATTTGTAAGGAAAGCAGCACACAATCAAAGGAGGAAATTAAAAGTCAATGTGATGAAGATTTCATGGGTTAATTTTGATTCAAATGGTTTGTAAAATTATTTTCCCTCATGAATTACTGTGATACAAATTAGAACAAGTGTGCATTGTCATGCCTTATATTTGTACAAACTGGCTGTATAGGTCTATCTTAGATTTTAAGGATGAGGTTAAAGATGAGGTCTCCTCTTAATTTTTGTTATATGTAGACATATTTTGGGTACTTGAAAATGTTGAAATTTATGAGAAATGAGGATCTTTATTTAATGTATGTTGAATGGATGTTAAGCAATTCCAATTGAATGAGTATGAGCAAAGAATCCATGAATAAAGATATAAAGTGTATTTCTAATCGTAACTAAATCTTCATTTTTTAATTTGTATACCATAAATTGAAGCAAAATAGCTATTAAACAATGACTTCAGTTTATTAGAGACATCGACAAATTGTTTTAGCTCGGTGGAAACAAAATACTTTTCCTAAGGATTTTCTCAAATATAAATATAGAACGAAGTAACTAGAAAGACTAGACAGATTGTTATAAACCAAATTGTACCGAGTGCACACGGAAATGACGTTTTCGTTTTTTCTTAACGCCTAAATTGGTTTCTTAGGGCTAGTATGCTAATCGAGATATTAGAGAGTCCTTTCTCATCTCTTTCTTGCCAGCTGGGTACGTTTTGGTGTAATTTGGATCAAGTTAGACTGAGTATGCACTGAAAAGACGTTTTTGTTCTATCCTAACACGACATGTGCTTCCTTAAGGCTAGAACGCTAATCCAAGCATGAGAAAGTGCATCCCTATGTCTTTCTTGCCAACCGAGCACGTTTTGTTGCAACGTTAGCCAAATTTGACTCAATGTGCACTGAAATGACGTATTATTGCATTCTTAACACCTAAGGTAGCTCATTTGGGTTAGAATGCTAATCCAAACATGAGAAAGTAGTTCCTCATGTGCTTCTTGTCAACCGAGCACGTTTTGGTACAACTTTAACCAAATTGGACTAAGTGTGCGCCGAAATGACGTATTCGTGCATTCTTAGCGCCTAAGGTGGTTCTTTCGGGCTTGAACGCTAATCGAGACATGAGAAAGTGCTTCCCCATGTCTTTCTCGCCAACCGGGAACGTTTTGGTTTAACTTGACTCAAATTGGACTTAGTGAGCACCGAAAGGACGTTTTCGTGCATTTTGAGGGACTAAAGTGGTTCTTTAGGGTTAGAGCGCTAATATCGAGGTATGAGAAAGTGCGTCCTCATGTCTTTCTTGCCAGGCAAGAGAGTTTTTGGTGCAATTTGGACGATAATAGGTTGGCCACTTAAAAAAAATGCAATACATGTGCAATGGTATTGAAGAATTATTGAATATATTCAGTTATGGATAAATAAACTGATACCAATAATGGATTATATATCGGTTTCCATAAAAACAGATATCATTCATAAGCGAAATCAGATTTTGATGACTATATGACATCTTAAGATAGGTAGAAACTGATGTCTATGGGTATAATTATATCAATTCTATAACTCAAACTAATATAATACATATATAAGATATCAGTGCTTATAAAAAAAGTTGATATAATACATGTAAAATATATCCATTATTGGTTTTTTTTTTTCATCTGGAAGGTAAAAACTGATATATAGTAAGTTCTTTTAATATTAAAATATTACGAATTTATGATGTAATAACATTTTTGGATATCAGTTATACACCGATATGTAAACTCGAATTAATATCATGCTTTCCTATATCGGTTTTTAGAAGTCTTTTATATCTGTGAATCACTGATATTGAATGGGGTATTTTGTAGTAATGGTTCAAGTAACCATTTAGTTGGCACCTCTAGTTATACATTGTAATGGCTAGTCATTACATAAGGTGGTGACTCATTACTTAAGGTAATGACTCATGCCTCCATAATCAATACTAATGGTGACTCGCCCTTTTAAAACCAATCCTCACCAATCACAAGCTCACACAAACACATGCCTCCATAATCAATACTAGTGGTGACTCACCCTTTTAAAACCAATCCTCACCAATCACAAGCTCACACACACACACACAAAACCAATGAGAATCTTAAAACAACCTTCATCAATCATAAGCTCACACACACACACACAACCAATGAGAAGCCATGCCATCTAAAAATATCTAAGTGTAGAGTTGTCTTCTACATATCTAGCCATCAAACATATATGTATATATTTTTCCTTTATTTATTTAGTTGGGCTTTTTACTTATTTAAAACACCTCTTTACTTGGGCTAAAAGAGTGTAGTCTAAAGTTAAGTATTTAGCCCATTTTAGAGCCCATAACTAAATTTATTTTATTATTATTATTATTATTTTATATATATATATATATATATTTTTTTTTAGGGATATTACAGTTGTTTCGGCTTCCCTTTTGCGCATTCACTTGAAAGTGTTAAAAAATATCAGTCTCTGAGCATGCTCAATTGCCCATCATTTTATACATCTAAGACAACCCTGCGTGAAGCATAGAAGGTACTATAACTTTTTATATATTTTATTATCATAAAATAAGGTTTTCAATATCCTGGCAATGTTTTGCTCATGTAAAAGATCTTTGGTTTTCTCAACAGTTAAAATAGTAATGGAAAAAATTTCAAAAAGGCCCAATTTCCCAAAGGTTATGCATTCATAGAATACACTACAGAGGAAGCTGCACTCAAAGAGATGAATGGCAAGGCAAGTTTCAACATGCGTTTTTGTTTTATATAACCTTATATGAATAAATTGAACACCAACCAAGTCCTAGTTTTTATAGTCTTTGGTTTACATATTGATATAAACAAATCCAACACTAGCTCTGAGCAAGAGAAAACCTTAGCCTACTTTTGGTGATGTTTCTTATATATCATTAATGGCGGGATGATAGTTATGTTCCCAAGACTAGCCCTCCAAGATACGGCAGGGGTCACAACAGACCAGCAACCAGATGAAAGAGACAGAGAAAAGGAAGACAGGGATTTGCCACCAAGACATTCATCATTCTGTGACCACTGACCAGTCTCCTAAATTTGTACATATATTGAATTCTTATGTACCACAATATTTTCATAAATAATTATTTGAAATATTGTAGCATTGGATTACATTGAGTTCTTACTGCCACTTAATCACTTATCTCTAATCCCTGCCCCCCGGTGCCTCACACATAGAAATCTTTTGACAGATTTGGATTCTCTATTTGTTTTTGCTTGACCTTTAATCTCAGACATATATCTATTATTTAAAGGTAGGAACCAAAGGATAAAATTGATTGGTAGCACTTTCTTGTTGTGAGTGGAATTACTTTAACTCTTGAATATGAAACAAGTAAAAACAAGACAAGTAGAGAATCCAAATCCGAATCTAAAATATGAGCAGTTTGAGTCATTACAGTGATCTTCATCAGCTCGTTCCTGTTAGAGGTTGGTAGGATCTCGTTCGTTTCTTTATGCGATCTGGTCTTATTCATTTTCATTTTTGTATTACATCTGTAAAGAAGCATTTGGCTGAATTGTGATAATTCATTCATTAGAAATAATTAAAATACAAGCTTATATACAGCTAGAGTTTGACCTAACCTCGTGTAAACAGGAAACTAATAATTACAATTAATACTTTCTATACAAATCACTTTCCATCTTTTACATTTTACAAAAGTACACTTGAACAAGTATACAACCGACTCAAAAGAGTAAATAAATAGAAATTGAACACTTGGTCTTTATTGCAGAACCCTAAAGCACACGTACATAGTTTGTACTTTACATAAAAGCTTTACAAGTTTCAGAATAAAAGAACACATCACTTACTATCAAGAATTTATCCGTAACCACCGCTTGACTTTCTTATCAAATATTCCTCCTCCATAAGTAGAAATGAATATCTCAACAAGAAGAGGAAATTGCAACCAAACAAATAAGGTGATAGGAACACTAGCAAGGAAAATGGTCGGAATAACAATCCATGTCTTTCCATGAAACATTATCAAAAGGGCAGAGCAAAAGGCAAGAAGCATGGAGGCAATAGAGATAAAAAGGGTGGAAAGGCCTATTATCATCTTTGTTGGTAAGGATTTGAGGAAATCATTTTCTGCATAACGTGAGGTGAGGATTCCCAAAAAGATCAATACTGAAGTTGTGGAAGAAAAAAGCGCTATAGCATCTGAAGCTATAAAAACCGCAAGTAAGTTTTTATTTAAAAATATGGGATAGCCTGTTTCTTCATCATTTCCACCAGGAATTGTGAATGCTGCAGCAAACATCATGGTAATAATGAGAGCACCTACAACTGTACAAGAAGTTGCTGTCTCTTTCATCCACTTTTCTCCCTCCTTCACCAATTTCTTGTGGCTCTTGGTAAATAGGTCACGCGGTTTTATACTATCTGAATTTAGAAAGTCAGCAAACATGGAAGGTACAATAGCCTCCACCTCCTGCATTTCATAAACAAAAACTTATACATCAATGTGACAAGGAAATAATTAACCCTATTCACTACAAGAAAAAAGAGTTTGGGAGACAAAATTTTGAGCGACAGACACAATTGCATCGCCCTAGACATCTTTGGGCTACGCATGTGTCCTTTCGTCTCCCTAGATGCAAGGGTTTTGGGCAACGAACAAATTCGTCGCTTCAAAACATCTTGGGTGACAAAAGTAAATAATCATCTCTCCCTAGATGACGTTGGGTGACAAACCTTTGTCATCGCCCAAATGTAAAGAATTTTGGATGACGGCAATATATTTTCGTCACCCAAAGATCTTAGGGCGACGAAAAATTTCAATAGACAACAAGTGTTTCATTGCCCCAGCTATGTTTGGGAGACGACATCACATGATTCGTCGCCCAAAATTCATGACAAACTAACGAGTTTGCGACGGATATGGGTGACGGGCTAAAGACTTGGCGCGACGAAATGTGTTCATCACCCAAAGTCTAATAATTAAAACCCCCTAGCCCTTCTTCTTTCTTCTTCCTCGCGACTCTCTTCTTCCTCTCAGCGCCGCCACCCTACAAATCTCACTCTCTCTCGCTTTCTCCACCGCCCCTCTCTCTTTCTCTCTACCGCCCCTCTCTCTTTCTCTCCACCATGCCTCTCTCCCTCTCTCCACCGGGCTTCTCTCCGTCTCTCCACCGAACCCACCCCTCCCCC
>QANT01008734.1:0-15733 GCA_003254885.1 Purshia tridentata
AGTTAACAAATATATAATGTTTTTGGGTGCTTTTAGGCCCTACTTATGTTTCACGGTTGTCTCACTGAACTCCTTTCGAAATTGAGTCTACATCAGACAATACAACATTACTGGATGCTCCCAATTATTTCCTTGAAAAAAGTGATTTTTGAAAAAAAAAAAAATTCACTTATTTATTTTATCACAATTAAATGTCTTAATAGAATTTGATTTGTTTAATTTTTTATGAAGATATACTTGAATGAAAACTTAAAAAGTATATGATTGATGATTCTAACCATCCAACTACCGTGCGATTTGGATTCTAGAAGAATTTCTATAAATAAGCTTATTTAGAGATCTCTTAATAAAAACTATATATATATATATATAATATCAAATATTTGTCTGAAAAAATAATATATAGTTTCCTTCTTACGTTGTTAAAAACTTAAAAGTCAAGAATTTATTTAATTAAATCCCGCATGATTCATGTTTGTTGATAATATATTATGCGATGGAGAGTATAAAATGTTAATTACATCATCAAAAATTTGTCAAAGTGGCATCATCAAAGTTGCTAATGGACATCATCAAAATTCAAAGTTAGTGATAATATATGTTTGGTAAATATGCATAAAGGTGTTGAAGGTTGACAAACACAACTCCGTTTGGTCGCCCAATTCTTATCTCTAACCTCTAAATTTCCAGCCAACTTGGCTTAAAAGCATGTTGTATCTTATCATGAAGGTAATTCACTCTATTAAGCAAAGCAAATTTCATAGTTTGAATAGAAACGGTCTAAATTAGTCTAATTTATTCCTTAAACCATTATTATTTTAACTTTTTGGTTCGAACCTAAAACTATATGTATGATTAAGGTATATTTAAGCCAGTGAGGATGCCTTTGCTAAATAATGGTTTCTGTAGGTCCAATTTTGTAAATTAATTAAAATTTAAACAATAAATGAAAATAGTCGTACCTTTTTTGTATGTTGCACACCTACTCAATTAAGCTTGAGTTCCAAGCTTCATACTCTCGCCTATCTCTACCATACATTTTTGAAAGGTTTTGCTACATTCCACACTTTAGGCATGTATGCAAATCGTGAGAAGATCGATGTGATCTTTTGTGAAGGTTTGACATAGTTTTATTTGATTGACATTAGTTTTGGCCATATATTGTAGTTATTTATTTAGGTTGCTGGTCTCGTATTATATTGAACTACAATTCTTTTACCATGTGAAATGATATGAATATTTGATTATATGATGTTTCATATGTTATGTTATTAAAGTGTCAGTTTAGATTATTAATAATCAAAGTTATTAATTTAAGTAATTTATTAATCTAATATTTTGCGTTTTAGTTTAAAAAGAACGTTACCAACGCATTTATACCCATCTATATCTTATTATATGTTTGAAGTTTTGAACCGTTGGGATGGTTAATTAATATTATTTATAAAGAATCTTTTGACAGAATTGGAATATTGCTCACCAATGTCACCATGCATGCATGCATAGATTCTTTAACCTGGGCCTTCAAAATAAAATAATCGACCACCGTTTTTTCATATATTTTGCAATAAATAGTTTGGCTCTAGCACAAGCTGCACAACAACAAATAAAAAAGAATGAAAAAAAGATTTCTATGTAGCAAATGAGGCATTGCCATGTCCATGAGCATATGCTTTTACACATGCATGCAGCAGTAGATATAAAAGTTGCTTAGGGTTGGGTGTGGGTGGGCTAAGCTAATTAAGGACCGAGGCCTAAGGGGTTGGGGTTAGGGTGGGATGGTGGCCCGAAAAGAACGGTGTCGGTTGCAGCTGTTGTTCAGACACAGCCGATAACTCAGCTGACTTGGTCTGTTTGTCACGACTTCATCGGCTCACTCACTGCCTCACTGCGCGCCTTCGCTATCGCTTCCACTAACACTCTTTTTATCCGTCTACTTATTACAGTGCCAGAGCGCCAAGAAATTACAAGACTTGGGCCAAACCAAAACTATATCTTATAAATTTAAAATAACAATTTATGTTCAAACTCTATAAGATATTACAATACAATCCATTATATTGAGTCTAAAATGTAATTAAGCCATACCAGACTACCAGTTTAAATGTGGTATGATACGTTAAAATCAAACATGAAAAATATTTTATTTCTATGGAAGAATGCACTTGAAAATACACTCAATTATATACAAAAAAGCTTATTTTTGAAGTACGTACAATTAACATTCCCTTTGTTAGTTTGCTGGCTTATGCTTAATGGACCATCCATCATAAGGCTTTTCGCCGTTGATTTCCTCTTCTTTTTTGTTGGATTCGAACTCTCTTTAAATGTCGATGTTGATGGTTGGTCATGGATATCTTGAAAAGCAAATCAATTGCTACCTCAATTGAAAATGAGCATTTCGATTTAAGTTTTTGCATATGTGTATTTTTTTTTTTATTATAAGTGAGAGAGAAGGGTTCGAATTCGAGCATGTAAGAAGAGAGTTTTTATCTTAAGTCAATTAAGCCAGCTTCAATTTACTGCATACATGTATTTGAGATTCCTATTATTTCAATTTGTTCTAGGATTTCTTTATTGCTTGCATTTTGGTCATTTTGTGTCATTTTCAATGCGTGTTAATTGTACCGAGCCGGCTCTAACATGTTGGTTTTGGATATACTTTCCCTCATGGTGGTTCTCCATATAACTTGGTTTCTATTTGCATTTCACTAACCACCAACAAAAACAAAAAAAGTGAAAACACATAATACACAAATATTAAAAGCGATAATGATCCATTCTTGAAATAGAAAGAAGAAAGGGGCTCATTCAATATTCTCAAAACTTAGGAGGGCATTTCTCAAAAATTTGAAGAAGGAAGAAAAATAAATAAATTTGATATTTTTAAGAAAAAAAAAAAAGGTTGAGAAAGCGAGTGAGTGAGGATGGTTTTGGGTTGGTTAGTGCGGTTACGTGGTTTGTTAACCGCGCGTATTTGCCTGAAAACCGTAAAACCGTATATTGTCCGTAAAATACCGTATATGTTTTGGTTGTATGGGCAGAGACACAGAGCGAGTGACCTGACCTGACCTCGATTTGGTTTTAAAATCCAATCGTATAAAATTCAACCCCTCTTCTTTCTTTCTCTCAAGAGTGACCGAGAGTCTCCTCCTCACCATATGCATAATTTTTCACACTCTTCCATACTTTCAAATTTCAAAAAATCCACAAATTTATTATTATTATTCTTACACTTATTTTCATTTTCATTTTTCTTTCCCAAAAATATTTACATGAAAATTAAAAATCACAGCTCCGACTTTTGAATCCGAAAAGTGTAAGATCCTCATCCTTTGGGTTTGAATCCTCCTCCGATCCGCTTCGCCAGTTATCGCACTAGTCTCTCTCTCCGACACTCAGATCCTTGAAGGCGTTTCTCTGCTTCAGCCCTAGCGAATGGACTTCTGATTGTTTTGCGCTTCACGAGGTTAGTAGCATGTTTGGTTGCCCTGAAAATGAATGGAAAATGTGGCGAAATGTGATGGAAGTATTGAATCTTGTGGTTTTTGTATTGTTTGCTGCTTGAAAAACCAATTGCAAGCTTTAGGGATAGTTCAATTTTCCATTTTGTGGTGCTTCCTTCACTTTCTCAGCAACCGCGCGGATCGTTGATTTTTTTCGCTGATTATTTGTTGCATGCGTGCTAGATCAATGTAAAATGACAGGTTTTATTCGCTGTAAATGTGCTTATGTTTTGTGGTTGATGTGGATTTTATTTAAGTTTTTCAATTTTAAATCTTGGTGTATTTTGAGAAAAGGGATAGAGTAGAACATATTTGTTTTGATTCTGTTGCTTCTACTGGTAAATTACATGTTACTTGAATTGATTGATGTCTAAGTGCAGCGAGTATATCTATACTCTGGTTGGTTGCTGAGAAACTGGAAGAAAATAAATTTGATTAGAGTTTTGATGGGGCAATATATGCAAATCGTTAATTCGTGTTCACATTTTACGGTTTTAGATTACTTGTAACTCCTTTTTCTGGGTAGTAGTTTCTAACAGATAGTTATTTCTTGACTTAGCATTTAGTAAAAGTTATGTCCCATCTTTTCAGTTGTTTATGCTTTATTATTGTTATTTATTTGTCTTTGGTTTTTTGTGTTTGTAGTTTCCTGTGTGAAATGGATTCGGATAATTTGACAGCCACCTATGGGCTTGAGGTGGCTCATCAAAATGGTGTTCATGTGCAACCTCGTTGTGTTGTTTCAGACGACATAAATGGGACTGCAGCACTGAATGGGAAATTGGAAAATGATGTTCAGTTTGATGATGGTGTGACTAATAACTCATCTACTGGGGAAGCCAAAGAGGAATCCAAAGCCAACAGTGAAAGCAATGGTTTGACTATTGCTATGGTAGGAAGTTCTGGATTTTGGTCGGTTTGATTTATACTTTTAGTAATTATACATATACCTGATTGCAATTCCACCTTTGTGCCTGTGTTGCAGGAAGGGGAAGTGAAAGGCCCTGTTCTTTCAAAGCAATCCAAAGTGCACAAAGGTCAAGCTAAGAGCAAGAATGAGAAGCCTCCTAGTCCCAAGAGTGCCTCGGCAGTTTGGGTGAAGAAAAGCAAAGATGGAAATGATGCAGAGCCAGCAGCTACTGTTTCAAATGGTTCAGTTGCCCCAAAGTCACACCCTAAACAGCCTATGAAGAATATATCCCTTAATGAGCGACAGGTTCATTAAAGTCTATAATTACCCTTGGTTTCTTTCTTGTTGTAGCTTTCCCTATCTTAAGTAACCACTTTCATTTTGTTTGGTTTTTGACATCATTGTGGTTGTTGGTTATTGTATATTATCTGTTTCTGATTCCAGCAGCAACCTGCAAAATCTGAGGCATCATTGTCTGAAGACCTCATGTAAGTACTGCTTATGCTTCTGGTTGTTTTCCTTGTCTATTCCTTATCCCTTGGGGCTTTATATCTCTTATGTTTCATTTTCCCGTCTCTCCTTAATTCTTGGTGACCATCTTGAGTTGAGATGTTTAATTTGGTAACCATCTATATTAAGTTGATCATTTAGCTATTTGTTTATTGTGATTTTCCTGTACAGGGAGAAGACAAAGCTGAAGCCTTTAAAAAAAGGCTCCCTTAATAAGACTGAAGGAGACTCGCAATCTTCCTTGTATCCTCATCATTTTGAACTTTTGTTGTCTTCCTACATTTTTTGTGTTTAGGTTTTCATTGTTGTTCTATCAGTTATTCTTAACAACTTCATAGAAGTCCCACAGAAGGAGAAATGAAAGCGCCTAGGGTGGGTTCACTTCCAAACTATGGTTTCAGTTTTAGGTGTGATGAACGAGCTGAGAAAAGGAGGGAGGTTAGTTCTGCGTTTGCATATTTCTGGTTTCGTTTTCTGTGTTCTCCAGCATTATTTCTTTTCTCAATGTAATTTTTACAATTATATTGGCAGTTCTACACTAAACTTGAGGAAAAGATACATGCAAAGGAGATGGAGAAAAATAATTTGCAAGCCAAGTCTAAGGTGGTATTCAATCAGTGTTCAACAACAACCTGAGTATGCAACCTGTTCTTATGAAAATATTTCATTATTTTACAGGAAACTCTAGAAGCTGAGATTAAGACGCTCAGGAAGAGTCTGACTTTTAAAGCAACTCCTATGCCAAGCTTTTATCAGGAGCCTCCACCTCCTAAGGTGGAGCTAAAGAAGGTATTTCTTTTTCTTTGTAAAATCACAAATGACATGCATTTTCTTACTTTTCATATAAAATATCCAGTCTTCTGGTGAACCTGATTTGGTTGCTATATTTGGCAAATTCACTGTTTAATCAGATAAGTGGGGTGTGCAAATGTATTATTTAAGAACTTCTGAATGGTAGTTAGTTTATGAATATATAACCCAAGTGTATTCTTCAGTTCTGCTCTCTAACCATGAACATTTCTCCATTGTGACTGCAAAAGTAAGTTCCTGTCATGTTACTTGTTTGCCTATTTTCATAGGTAATAATTGTCTTATGTGCACTGATATGGATGCCATAGGTAGATTTGCATGCAATCATGCTTATATTTCTTAATTTAATAACATTTTATAATTGTTGATAATTGTTTCCTTGGTAGATTTGGTAGTCCCAAGTAACTTTATCCATTCAGTATCGTACCCCAATTTTATTTCTCCATTGAATGAAAGCAGAGCATCTATTATCACTTTTTTATGTTTTTGTTGTTGTCTTCATACTTTTTTAATTCATATTCATTCCTGGCAGTTTGTAAATGTTGACTATTCCAGTCCTTGAAATTATCAATCACCATAATCCTATGGGCTTACCCAATTGAATTTTTGGTTGGAGCAACTGGTCATATTTGGTATATTTGGTTTAAGGTTAACAAGTCTAGTACAACTATCATGTTCTGTTTGATTGGCAAGGAGACATCACAAGTGTAATTTTTTGATTCTGCCAATGACTGTTTCTATCTAAAACTGCACTCAGCTACTACAGTTCTTACTTTGATAGCTACTGGAAGCATATGAAGAAGTACACGTACGGAAATGGATTATTGTACCTCATTGCTTTAAAAAATATTTTCCTGTTAAGCTTCTTGAAGGATCTTAGCACAAATTCTTAGTTATTTGTACACTAAGTAGTTCCTACTTTACAACAGAGGGTTTCTCTAATGGGCTCCTAAAGCCCTAATACTGATTAGAATTGGCATGGCATCATGATAATCCTACGTCACTTGTACTTGGCTGCTATTTGGCAGCATTAGGCCTTTAGTTTATTTTCTTAGGTATGGGATTGTTAGTGAGTTTATTTTGGCCTTATGTCTTTATTGCAACGGATGCAGATACCAACAACAAGAGCCAAGTCTCCCAAGCTCGGACGTAAGAAGAGCCTCCCTGCCTCAGAAACCGAAGGAAACAGTTATACCAACAGTCGATCTGGCAGGCTTAGTCTGGGTGAGAAACTTCCTCAGAACTCTGCCAAAGGACCTTCCCCTGTGCATCCTAAGAAGCCACAACGAAAGTCTCTTCCTAGACTGCCATCTGAGAAGACCACTTTACCTAATGCAACTAATGAGCGGAAAAGTAATTCCAAGGCAATAAATGAGGAAAAGGCCAACTTAATCAATTCAATGAGTGAAGAGAATGCCATCTTGCCGAATGCAACAAGTGGAGCTGGATCTCACACCCAAGAGCAGGAGGCAGTTCCCAAGGCTGAGACAAGTGAGGTGCAGTCCCGTACAGATGATGAGACAGTGGTTGAAGAGCAACATCAGCCCACCTCAGTTCAAGAACCTATAGCAATGGTGAATTGAGAACAAAGTATGGCAGAAATGGATTCCCACAGGGAGCCCTCAAAAGACTCCATTTATGAAAATAAGAAATTAGACCTGAATCATTTGACGAAGAAGGCACGAAGAATTTTGCATTACGGTTTGTGATGTCTTGTCTGTAGTCAGTCAGCAGCATGGTTGTTTTGTGTGCTTGCTTTCAAGGTTGGTGGTCTTGTCATTGGAATTCTGCAATGCAATTTGCAGCACTGTATGTAACTATTTGCCAGGTTGTTTTCTAATTTATATGTTTAAAGCATGCATTAGTAGCTGGATAATTGGAAAGACTTGGGAAAATTTTGGAAACCTTTGTTAGATAGTTCGTGCTTGGAAGTATATCTTGTTTAAGCTGTTTCTATTGAACATTTGGGAATTGTGAATCAATCAAGGCTGATTTTGTGTTGTAGATGCCTCATCACCCGTGTTGCTGTTAAGAGTTAAGATGTCTTCAACTATTGCTTTCTTATGTTACTATTTTAACTTCAAAACATCATTCTCAAACCTAACCCTACTCTCTCTTGCTTTGCTAGTTTGCAATTGAGACCTTGGTTCGCACTTCCTTTTCGAAGAAGGAAAAGGCAAGGTAGTGTTAGGCTTCTTGCCATTTCAATTTTTTCTATAGGTTTAAATTATAAGTAATGGCAATATAAACAACTTGGGTTATTAGAATGCATGGTTCATGCCTCCTTTATTTAACAAATATTTGGAAGTGTGTTTCGTATTTGAAAGTTTCTTACTAATAACCAAATGGCTTATAATGTGAATGGGATCAACTGAATTCACATGGATAAGAACCATATTTTACTGTATTGTCTAAGCAATCCTTGGACCACTCATGCTATAGTTAAAAAAAAAATTGATGGCAGATATGGTACGATCAAGAAAACATAGCAGCAGTTGTGCTGCAAAGCTTGCAGCAACGCAAACAAAATTCGTGTAGTAGCGCAAGTCAGCAGAAACTCTCAAAGCTTATAACCCAACAAGAGCTCAAGCTAAGCATGACAGATTAACCAATTATGTATTCGTATGCACATGTACAATTGAACCAGATAAAATGATCCACTCATTATATTCATGCAAGTTCCTGTGGCTGTTTTCTATAGAGTTAAAATTTCAAATTCTAAGCAGCAATAATAGTTGGCTAAAAAACAATGCAAAATTGTATTCCAAATTACCAAAGCAATTTTCAGGACATCCATTAATTCAAGGTTGGAAATCTGCTTCTCAAGCATTTGGCAGCTGGCCCAAACTCCTAATGGCTGTCAGTTGTCACCACTAATATAGGAAGGCTCCACTTTTCATCTTGAGCCTTGGTGTGTGAACAAGACACCACTCATAGAGAACAATTATTGGGGCAACCATTATAGACTTGCAGTCTTTTTCAAAGTGCATTTCAATGCGACTTATGAGGAGGATGCCATTAAGGTCATTAGCATGGTAATGGCCCAACAAAAAGATTTTTTATTTTATTTTTCTTTTTAGAAATATAAGGAAGCATTATCAATAATTGCTTACTGATCTGTCATGAAAGCATGTGGAACTAATCATTTTTGCTGGGCAATGAGTTTGGTGATTTACTTCACATGATCACACCTTTAGAGCTACACATACTACCAAAAAGGTATGCTTAAAAATCACATTCTAACATAAACAACGACTGAATTTTATTTATTTTCTTAAGCTTACAATCACAGAGGGCAGGAAGTGAGTTCACTACATAATTAAGAAGTTGCAGAGTACAAGTTCATGAACATATTTAGCCTGAAAAACAGGGGCTTGGTAAAAAAAACAGTCCCTCCGAAAAGGAAAGGATTGTCATGGCAGACTCATAGCTGCCACAGCCAAAGCCCCCAAATACAAGGCATCAAAAGCAACTCATAGATACATGACTCTGGACAATTAAATGACTAAGGAACTCTAATCCACCCTCTGAGGAAAACAAAGACCCAACCATCACGTACAGAATACAAGGTAAAAAAACGTGACCGACTCGGTAAAACCAACATTGGACAAGACTTAGAACTAGGTATAGGAATCTCAAAAAGCTTGGCAGCAGTATTAAACATGACCAAGCAAAAACGGTGGTTCCTACACCTAGCAATATAAAACCAGGACTACTGGAAACTGTAAAGACAACCTAAATCAAGAACCCGGTAGCAGTATTCTCAGGTATATATGGCCAGGAAGCGATAACTCCTTACCAATAGGCAATATGCCTGAAACAGATCTCCAATGATAGGAAACCTGCAAAAAAAAGGAGCAAAAGGCCATTCTCCCTGGAAAAGAAAACCGGGACACTTGATGTCTAAAGACCCATAGCTGATGGACCCAAAAACTACACGATCTGCAACTACTCACAAAAGCTGACTAAAATTCTGAACTTCCTGACTAGTTCAACCCCCATCCTTTTGGTTGGCGATTTTGATTCCAGAATGGGCAATTATAAGTTTCTTCCCAGCCTAGGAAAGGATATCACAGCGCCATAGCTGCTCGACAAGCCGGTCAACAGTGCTGGTGCTGATTGCCTTGCAGTGCTGAAGATTCAAACCCACAAGGGTCTGACCCATTTTTATCAAAGCAGGCAAGCTCTTGTCTGATACTAAAGGGCACCATGACATGGAGAGGACCTGCAGATTAAACTGGGCGGCACAGGCCAGGGACGCAATTCCAAAATCAGTGATTGCACATCTTGAAATGTCAAGATCACTAAGCAATGGGCAGTTCTCTGCAATTTCTACCAACCCTGCATCACTGATCATTTTACAACCGTCAAGATTTACCATTTCCAGAGTCCAACCATGCAGCTCAGCCATGGTTGAGACCACCTTGTCTGTCAGATTCACACAACCACTAAGATTAACCTTTACCAGGCCAACCTCACAGCTCTCAAGCAGTGGGAGAACCCCAGCATCCGTTACTCCCTCAAGCCCACTGAAGTCCACATGCTGCAGTCTAGGGCAAAGTCTACCTAATGCAGCCAGGCTAGCACTCCCAAATCCAGGGCAGTTACGAATAGACAATGATTGAAGAGATTTGCATGGAAACACCACAGGCAACCCTAAGTTTAGGTCTTTAAATCCCAGGCAGTACACAAAAGCTAGAGCCTTCAATTTGGCACCACTATTAGAAAAAACACCAAAAACCCCATATTGGGTGATCCTGTGGCACTCCTCCAAATGAAGGCTCTCCAGCGATCCTGCTGCTTTGCAAAAAGACATCAACCCACTGTCAGATATGAATAGACATTTGCGAAGGCATAACTGTTTCAAATTTGGGCAACCTTTTCCTACTGCTTCAAGCCCCGTATCTGTTACACCTTGACAGGATGTAACAGTGAGGGACTTCAACTTCTGCAGCCCATGACCATTGCCCATAACCCAGAAGCCCCTCTCAGTCACATTGGGAAGGCTGGTAAGAACAATATCGGTAACAGCCTTGCAATAGTGTCCAATAACAGCAAGAGACACATCGGTGATAGTCAATGCCTGAAGCTTAACCTTTGCCAGCACATAAGAGGTGGAAGATAACAAACCAGCAATTCCATGATCTCCAACAAGAGGGCAATTTTTTATTGAAATGGATTTCAGATTGGGGCAGTACCGCCCAAGAGCTTGAAGACCTTCATTTCCAATTTTAGAACAGGACTCAAGTGCTACGTTGGACAAATTAGGACAGTTCCTTGCAATTTCAATCAAACCCTTATCAGATATTGCAGGACATTGGCAGAGATCAAGCTTCTCCAACAGATGACACCGACTAGCAATCTCACACAAGCCTTCATCCCCAATAGTAGGCACGTTCCAAAGAGAAAGAACCTTAAGTGAAGGACAGCCATAGGAAATTGCCCTAAGGCCAAGGTTTGTCACCCCACAACCAGGATTGCTTCCTTGGATCATAAGTTTGCCCAATCCTCCTCGACTAGCAGTTCCAACAGCAATGGCAGCAAGTCTAACATCTGTTTCCTTTTTCCCTTCCAAGCTCCTGGAAAGATATCCACAACTCTCGGTTTCCTGCTCTTCATCCTTACCAGTTAACTCATCCTCAGGCTTCAAAGATAGGTGGGTTGTGTTGCTTGAGAATTCATCTCTATGGATATTGCTTAAAAGCATAAGCCACTGCTTGGAAACACAAGCACAGGCACTCCTTTCCTCACCTCCAGGTAGCCGTTTAAAAATCTCAAAGAGGCATTCATCCGGTAGAACATCGATAGACACCTGCTTCTTCTGCTCAAAATCCTCTTCACTGAAAACAAATGGAGCACTGACGCGAGACCTCTTGCGAGGAGGAAAATAGACATCCACTTGATGACCAAGGGACAAAAAGAGGCCTGCTTCTTTGGGGTTTGTATATATAGACCCCCCAGGGCAAAAATCATCATTACCTGGTAACCACGAGCACAATATTAATCAATAAGCCATATCCTAATTTAAAAGTTAATAAATAAACTAGCACTCGAACTATTTTACCAAGACAGGTGAATTTAAATAGCATCATTTAACTATACTTTTTGAAAAAGTAACATAATACAAATCACAATATAAGGTGTTTCAATAAACTAATGAAGATCCAATCCGATATATATTGTGAGAAGAGTTCCTTATGATTATTGTTGGATTTTCCAATCACGTAGATTAAAAAACCACTACAAAAATATCCTAAATATTCAATTGAAATACAACATACCAAAAAAACAAAATAAAATTCAATATTAGATTTTCAATCAAGATCTAAGCTCTCTAATTTTTAAAAAATCAAAATCAAGATCTAAGATCAAATTAATTGTACATGTCGGTGGCTCAATCTATTGACAACAGAGCACAATATATAACAAAATCTCAAATCAGATCCATGAACCCATAATTTATCCTCATCCAATCTAAGAAAGCAATTAATTTCACCCAAGAAAGGAAAGAAAAAAAAACTAACCCCAAAAACAAATACATGAACCACAAGGCTCATCTGATTCCGAGGTTTCTCATCTGAAACTATTTTAGCTAGGCACCTAAAAGTATTAACATAACCACAAAATTTACAACAAAACTCTAATTCATGTGCTACAAATTCACAAAAACAAGAAGATCCAACTAATCAACAAGCAAGACCATCTCAATTTCAAAACTTTCGTGTCTGATCTACGACTATATCAGCTAAACAGCCTTTAATCACAAATTTCAACAGACCCAGAACTTATTAAGCCAAAAAAAATGAAACTCAGCACGTAAACGTGAAAAAGTTCGAAGCTTACCAGAGAAACCGAAGAGCTTTGACATGGGTGCAGCTCAAAAAACCCCGGGAGGTCCAAACCGCAAAGCTTTCCACAAACGAACCCTCGAAAGAGAGCAAAAAAGAGAGACCCAGAAAAGATTAAGACCAGGAAAACGATCAATATAGCTTGGAGGCAGAGATGCATGAGATATTGGAGAGCTAGAAGGACATGGAAACCCTATCAGATAGGGCAAAAAAAAAGAGAGAAGGAGAAACAAGGGGTGAGGGAGAAAAGAGAAATGAAGGGTAGCTGTTGGTCTACTGGGAGATTTTATTGTGAGTGGGGATGCGGTTTCAGTACATGCACATACACGCAATGATAACCCACATGCAATGTATTTAGGCTATGAATGTGGTTTTCTTGCCATATTCTCTTCACCCACCACCTAATGAAAACCAGAAACCGCAAAAGCTGCTTTCCTTTTTTTTTTTTTCGGGTTTGGTTTTGGTGTTTGCCTTTTCTTTGAAGTGGACTTGTTTGGACACTGGGTTAGGTTTAGGCCTGTTTGGTTTGATGGAGATATATCCCTCGTTTTATGGCATGTATTTTAATTTTTGGTTTAGTCTAAAATCACTCCTTGCATACTTTTTAGGAAACAGAGTCTTCTTGGGATGTTGTTGCTATCTGTCAGCTTTCACCGTAGATATGTCAATGTATCTGAAACGTATTGAATTAGATATTAACTTTATATTTAAATTTGAATTAGAAACGTATCGGACTATATATGGCTTTATATTTAAATTTAAATTATAAATGCATCCGACTAGATATGGCTTTATATTAATTCTAAATTAGAAATGCATTAAATTATATATGACTTTATATTTAAATTTGAATCGAAAACACATTGAACTAAATATAACTTTATATATATATTTGAATTGAAAACTTATCGGACTGAATATGATTTTTATATTAAAATATGAATAGAAAACACATCAGACTGAATATGACTTTATAATTAAATATAAATTGAAAATGCATTGAACTTGATATGACTTTATAAATTTACATATGAATCTACATATTCTTGGATTATTAGTTTTTTTTTGTCTTAAATCTATCTAGGGTAGGCACTTGTACTTAAAAACAAGCTTAAGTTGGCTGAACTATCCTAACTGGTCTAATTTGGTCTNTATCCTAACTGGTCTAATTTGGTCTAGTTTTTTTTTTTTTTGTGTAATCGCTAATTTTAAAACTTCTAAATTATGTTAGACTTAACCAAAATCAATCTGACATATTTTTATAAAATATATAATTAGAGACATGACACTTACCTATCAAACCCATTTTAGGTGCGAACATTTGCACAATAGCATCTTTGGTTGATCGATCGGTAGTGTTCGATCGATTTTGGTTTATCAGCGTTTATTGGATTCAAATTATAATTGGATCATCAAATTGAAATTATAATCTTTATGCGATTAATTGCATTATATCCATCAATGAACATGCATGTGCTCTAGTGATGGCAACCAATCTCATTTTTGTCGAGCAAAGTCCCAAGTTCAAATTTTATTGACTAGCATAGTTGTTGATAATGAAAAAATATATTTGAATTAGATCTACTCTATTAATGTGTCCAATTTTCTCTTCAAAATTAAAGAGAAAACTAAAATAGTTATCATTGTATAAAAAACAATAATGTTTTACTTAACACATTCCTACACCATCTTATGTGTCATCAATTTACTGGACAAAGTTATAGAAAATGGTAGGAAAAAGAAAGGCTAGCCTTGTAGAAATGTGATGGCCAATTGATTTTATTTTATTTTTAAAATACTACAAGATTAATCCAAATTTTGAATATACCACTTTTTACTTTATCTAATAATACAAACATTTAAAAATAAAATAAAATACGAGCATATACGTACCTTTATATTGGAGGTCTCAAGTTTAAATATTTATTGTCTCAATAAAAAAAAAAAGAATTAGTGTTTTTAACTGGTTTTACTTGTGCTTGATATAATATAAACCTTACATAACCTTATTCGATTACTTAAAGAAAAAGTAAATACAACCACCCTTGAATTTATGATATAAGAATAAGAGACACCAAATTAAATAATGTCCAAACACACAAAATGAAAATTCCATATATGTCATATAAAGTCAACCTACTCTGCGATATTTGCATCATAAGGACAAAGCAGGGAACAATGAACTTAAATCTCATGTCTTTATTGCAAATTGGTCTGAAAATGACATGTTGTAAACTTGTAATTTCATTTTGTTTTTTTTTGGCCAGGTTGTAATTTCATTTCGTTAATCATATCAAATCCATTTAATACTTTAGGACAATTTCTTTGCCTTTCTCACTTTAATCTCTCATTAAAATACATTCTTAATTTCTTTGTAGGCCAAATTTTCAGTTTTCAAACATGGCTCTATAATTTCAAGGATTGGCCTTGAGTCCTTATCTTAACACACTATCCTTATTATGGAAAGATATTCGAACTCGGATTTTAACTACAAGCTCCCACTTCTCGATCAGTGTTTTTTTCCCTTCTATTTAGGTAAATAAAAAGAGGGAAAATAGATGAGAGATCAAGAAGCGAAAAAGAGAAGGAGAATACATAATAAAACTAATTTTTTTTCTCAACAAAAAAATAAAAAAACCAACAATAATTGACCATCAGATTCATCACCCAATGAGAGAATTATGAAACCCCTCTTTTTTTTTTCAGAATATTCCAAAAGAAAGTTGTTTGGATCGTTTATGATAGAGGAAAGGGTTAATTGGTTGGTTCTATGCTAGCCACGTTTGCAAAATNACCATCCTATTAATTTTTCGCCGAAATTTCGACAAAATTTCGGCCATTACTCACACCTCAATAAAAAACCCGAATTGATGACTTTCTGGTTGGTTGTTGAGGCAAGGGAAGGGTACCATGAGGTCTAGCTCGACAAGAGAAAGAGATCTTAGGTGGTTTGGGGTCTCGTCGTGGCCGGAAATGGGAGATCGCCGGCCGAAAGTCGTGACTGTTTTTTCCATCGTTGCGTCTTCGTGGATGGTCGGATGAGTGATCTGAAACCACCAATGGAAAGGCGTCGTCGATAGCTTTCTAACGACACCAAAATCGCCGGAATCGGAACTCAGATGAGAGAGATATAAGCGATCAAAGTTTGG
>QANT01008737.1:0-39609 GCA_003254885.1 Purshia tridentata
TAATAGAAAGTAGATTGGGTAACATAAAATTTGGTGCTCAATTCGGTCAAATAAAAATTCATGTACCAAGGATAAGGGTCCAATTAAGCTTGGGCATCAAAAATGAAAAACAAAAATAAAAAATACCCCTTCAAGTATAGACGGTTCCAAACTAAAATGTGTAATGGATGCTATAAAAAATATTTCAAGCAAGCTTATTTAAAGGATTTTTTAAAGCAAGCTCCCTCCTTTATATATATAACAATATGTATTTAGCATGGCTTTTCTAGCACACAATGGCCAAAATATATATATGCCTCAACAGTCAACATATATATCAAGCATGGCTCTAACATGATACAAATTGAAAAACTTAGGAGGATAAAAAATTGCATATAAAAACACCAACATTAATTTAGTAGCTACTGCTACGTCTACCATACACATCATATATATATATAAGCAAAGATGCCCATAAGCAATTCAAAACAGTTTTTTTGCATTTGTTTTGAGTTTGATCAATTGAATTAAACATAATCGACTCTAAATATTGAATATGTTCTGCTCAAAATCACTAATCCGATCTATAAGTCTCTTTTACATTACCCTTTTTCCGCATGCGGCTATAGGCCTTCTTATGGCGCATAACTGTTTTAGTGGGCCACCCATGGAAAAGACTTATGAGATTATTTTAAATGTGGTTTTCAAACAATTATATGAAAAAACTCCTATTCACTCATATGAAATTGTCACGGAGACTCAACCTATGGGAAGAGATACTATATATGGGTTAGCACAATGTTGGATGACAGTTGCTCGTGAACCTTGCAAAATTTGTCTAAATGCAGCAATTGAAGAGCTTCGAAAGAACTGTCCTAATAGTCAAGGAGCTATAATTTGGTACAATGACTGCCTTATAAAATACTCAAATATTGAATTTTTTGGTATAAGTGACACTGATAATGAGATTTATCTGAAGAATAAAAAATTTGTTAATGGTAATCATATTTTGTTTGATCAAAAAGTTCATGATTTGCTTGCCAATTTAATTGTTGTGGCTGCTAGTAATGACTTGATTGCAAAGGGGAGCCAATGGGTACATCTTTCTAAAGTTGTTAAAAAAGTTTATGGTGCGGCTGAATGCACTAAGGATCTTTCTAGCAAAGAGTGTAAGAAGTGTCTTAATGTGGCAATGAAGGAAATTATAGAAATAAGCCGTGGAAGGAGAGGTGCACGTGCTTCTTATGGGAGTTGTTATCTTAGATTTGAAATTTACCCTTTTTATGTTTATATAGCAAACGATAGCCTTGAGTAAATATATCTTTGTGCCATGGAAAAATCTACTAGTACTTGAACTCTCTTTGTCAATGGGGGAGGAAATAATGTATCTATGTCAAAAGCCTCCATTAATACATAGTATTTGATTTGAAGTAACCACTTTATTATTATATATCATCTCTTTGCAAATAGTCTCAATTATTAATGCATCGGTACTATGTCAAAAGCTAGGCTCCTAGTACTTGAAATTTGAAACCATTAATACATACAAATTTTACTGGACGTTGAAATATAAAATTGCCACTTTGTGATTTACTTACATACACTTAATTTTATCATATTTTCTCACTCACTTTATTTTTACACCCCCATTAAATTTGAAGAAAATACAAAACCACTCTTTACAATTTATATTCCTCATTATTTTTATAAAGGTCCATTGATTAAAACTACTAAAATGCAATAAACTTTTCGTTTAACTACCCAAACATAATCACACTTTTAGTTACCTACCAATTGACTATTCAAAGAATCTGGACAAGCCAACCATCAGAAAAAACAGATCATTCCATCCCTTTCTTTTCTAAGAATACACACAACAAAGAAGCCTTTTCCCTTTTTTGTGGGCCCACCAATTGAGTGAACATGACATGCGAAACAAAAAAAAAAAATTGGCTGGTTCATAAGCACAAACCTACCAGATCAAGCTCAGGGAGGTTAAGAAGGCGCCCAAGATCAACTCCACTAGTCAAATTTAGGTAGTTGTTTGTAAGGAGGTGGATGAGTAAGGAAAGGTGGGTAGAATAGATTTATTTTACTTTTATTTTTTTAGTCAAGTCTTTAGATGTTATTTTGCAAAAAGATAAATTTGTAATTTTTTTAAATTAAAATATAGGTGAAAAAATAAGAAATGTGGTTGGAATATAACCACTCTTTCTTAATAGGCTAAATTGCATAAATGACACATAGATTTTGATGGTTGTGCTAAAATGCTATACAGACTTTTAATTGTGATAAAATGCCACACAATCTTTCAATATGAAGCAAATTTGCCACAAGCGTCAATTTTATCCATAACCCTGTCCCCGTCCCCGCCCTGTATATTTGTTTAATAAAAATATTATATTATATAATTATATTTTAATTTGTTATCTTAATTTTTGTTGCACGTCTTTAAAATTTAATGGTTTTCTTTTTATGATTTAATGTTATTTTGTAGTGTCCAATGTATAAATGCCATGTAAGTTGTCACATAAAATGGTATAAAATTATAATATGAAAATTTGGTAAATATAGTATTGTTGTTTAATATAATATGATGAATTTTTATATATTTCATTTATATTATATTATATATTTATGTTGATTAGGTATGTTATTAATTAAAAAATTATTCTTCTAAAAAAATAATAGGGGCTCCGAATACCTGATTACCCGACAAGGCATATATGATATTGGCAAACCCGCCTTGTTGTCATCCCTAGTTGTCACTGGCCCCTCATCGACAAAAAGAGATTAAGAGGTTGCCCATTTTTACTTTTTAACAGATTTTTTCTTTTATTTTTATGCTTTTGATTTTTTATTACTTTTGACATATATAAGAAAATACGTAAAATATAATTTTTTGAAAGTGACGATATTGCCATAACAATGGTGGAGAGAGTGGGGAGTTATTAAATTTTTAAATTTTTTTAAAATAATTACTTAAAAGATAAATAATACTAAATAATTTGAAAATTTTATAATTAAAAAACTTCATCTGCATGTGCATTAGCACGTGCCAGAAGTCTAGTGTTAATAATCCTAACATAAATTTAGTTTTTTTTTTTTTTATTGATGGAAAGAGAGTTCGAACTAGGGTGTAGAGGCAACTCAATCTATGGCCCTTCCGACTGGCAAATCCCAACAACTCAACAACTGCTAATTGAAAGTTGATTGGGTAACATAAAATTTGGTACTCAATTCGGTCAAATAAAAATTCATGTACCAAATTAGGATAAGGGTCCAATTAAGCTTGGGTATCAAAAATGATAAAAAAAAATAAAAAAAAAATACCCCTTCAAATATAGACGGTTCCAAACTAAAATGTGTAAGGAGTGCTATAAAAAATATTTCAAGCAAGCTTATTTAAAGGATTTTTTTAAGCAAGCTCCCCCCTTTATATATATAAAATATGTATTTAGCATGGCTTTTCTACCACACAATGGGCAAAATATATATGCCTCAACAGTCGACATATATATCAAGCATGGCTCTTACATCATACAAATTGAAAAACTTAGGAGGATAAAAAATTGCATATAAAAACACCAACATTAATTTAGTAGCTACTGCTATGTCTACCATACATATCATATATATATAGAGAAGCAAAGATGCCCATAAGCAATTCAAAACAGTTTTTTGGCATTTGTTTTGAGTTTGATCTATTGAATTGAACATAATCGACTCTAAATATTGAATATGTTCTGCTCAAAATCACTAATCCAATGTAAGTCTCTTTTGTATTACCCTTTTTCTGCATGTGGCTATAGGCCTTTTTACGGCACATAACTGTTTTAGTGGACCACCCATGGAAAAGACTTATGAGATTATTTTAAATGTGGTTTTCAAACAATTATTTGAAAAAACTCCTATTTACTAATATAAAATTGTCACGGAGACTCAACCTATAGGAAGAGATACTGTATATGGGTTAGCACAATGTTGGATGATAGTTGCTCATGAACCTTGCAAACTTTGAATAAATGCAGAAATCGAAGAGCTTCGAAAGAACTGTCCTAATAGTCAAGGAGCTACAATTTGGTACAATGACTGCCTTATAAAGTACTCAAATACTAAATTTTTTGGTATAAGTGACACTCATAACGCGATTTATCTAAAGAATAAAAAATTTGTTAATGGTAATCATATTTTGTTTGATCAAGAAGTTCGTGATTTGCTTGCCAATTTAATTGTTGTGGCTCCTAGTAATGCCTTGATTGCAAAGGAGAGCCGATGGGTACATATTTCTAAAGTTGTTAAAAAAGTTTATGGTGCGGCTAAATGCACTTGGGTTCTTTCTAGCAAAGAGTATAAGAAGTGTCTTAATGTGGCAATGAAGGAACTCATAAAAGAAGGCCGTGGAAGGAGAGGTGCACGTGCTTCTTATGGGAGTTATTATCTTAGATTTGAAATTTACTCTTTTTATCTTTATATAGCAAATGATAACCACGAGTAAATATATTTTTGTGCCATGAAAAAATCTACTAGTACTTGAACTCTCTTTGTCAATTGGGGGAGGAAATAATGTATCTATGTCAAAAGCCTCCATTAATATATACATATAGTATGTCATTGATTTGAACTAAGCACTTTATTATTATATATCATCTCTTTGCAAATAGTCTCAATTATTAATGTATCAGTACTATGTCCAAAGCTAGGCTCCTAGTACTTGAAAGTTGAAACCATTAATACATACACTATTAATTTTACTGGATGTTGAAATATAAAATCGCCACTTTGCGATTTACTAACATACACTTAATTTTGTCATATTTTTTCACTCACTTTATTTTTACACCCTCATTAAAGTTGAAGAAAATACAAAACCACTCTTTACCGTTTATATTTCTCATTATTTTTATAATACCTTTTAAAATATCAACTCAATAAACACTTTTCTAAACCTCCTTGCCCTAAACGATGTCCTTAATTATCATTATTATCGTAGAACTGCTTTTGCTCCCGGCCAGAACTATATATTTGCATTTCAAAAACTTTTTCAAAATTGGATCGTCCTATTGGTATTGTGAAAGTGTCACTATGCATGTAAGCCCCAGCTATAAGGCTCTCCAAAAGTTTCCAGCATCAAATTTCGTCACGGATCATCGATTAGTAGCTATCGTCCAACCAGTGATATATATTATTGTATTACTTTTCTTTTATCATTTTCATAACAGTCAAACAATTATGATGCATTTTTGTATTTCCAAGAGTTTGTTGTTTTTATATATCTTTAATCTTTAATCTTTAATCTTTAATATTATAAACCCAAGAAAAGGGTATTTTCATAACAGTCAAACAATTATGATGCATTTTTATGATGCATTTTTGTATTTCCAAGAGTTTGTTGTTTTTATATATCTTTAATCTTTAATTTTTAATCTTTAATATTATAAACCCAAGAAAAGGGTTTAGTGTTACAGGCTTCACTAAATTATGGTTTTTCTAAATAATCCTTGACTAAACTAAAGAGTTAAATTAAACTAATCTAATCTAATAAAATTAAGGGTACAAATGCAAAATTAAGCCATTAAAAAAAGTAAGAAATAAAAACAAAAACACTCCACTCGCTTATTAGGTGGAGAGAGTGGCGAGTTATAAAGTTTTCAAAATTTTTTTAAATAATTAGCTAAAAAATAAATAATACTAAATAATTAAAAAATTATAATTGAAAAGTTACGTTTACATGTGCGGATCACGTGCCAAGAGTCTAGTATATATATAATTACGCGCATCTTTATTTCCTAATTCATCCAATTCAATATGTTCTACAATATCTTATCATACACTCATGATTCTAAAATTTCTAGAATTCTTAAGGATCTTAAAATTGCTACCATTCTTGCCAAATTAAGACAAGCTAGGTTCTCATTAAAACAAGTGGTGAGAGTGGGTGGGCTAAGATTAGGATTAGACTAGGTACATAGTTTGATTCCCTCCAATTTAACCACAAAAAAAAAAAACAAGATGNAAAAAAAAAAAAAAAACAAGATGCTCATGAGATGTCTAAAAATAATGAAACTTTTTGTTAATTAGGCTTAGATGCCTCAGAAAAACAGTGTTAGACAAAAGCCGACAATGATTTCAAATTTGTAGTCAAGTCTTTTGCCTTTTCAACTAAATTTTTTTTAAGTGCCACATCAAATTATTAGTTATAGATCATCATTTTTTATTTTGTTCTTAAAAATTTAAGTTTCAATATTAAAATTATCATTTCATAATTTTAAGCTAATTATTATCGATCATTATTGTATAGATATTGTTAACATTATCTTTTTATTTTGTTTAAACAACATATGTGGGGCCGTGTTTTATTGGAGAAAGGTTTACGATTGAAGATTGGAACGGGTGAGATGGTGAGAGTTTATTGTGATCCTTGGCTTCTTTTACCTTCTACGTTTCGGGTCAACTCTTTGCCTTTGCTCTTACCTGATACTATGGTTTTCGAACTGCTCACTCTAACGAGCCATTGGAATGTTGATTTACTTACTGAGGTGTTTTCTCCTGCGAAAGTTTCTGGTATTTTATCCATTCCTTTACGTCAACATAGTCCTCCTAACTTTTTGGTTTGGCATTATGAGAAATCTAGTAGTAACTTTATTCAGTATGGGTATCGTTTGGCATCTCATTCTCTTAAATCTCCAATGCGTGGACATAGGGCTGGTGCTTCATCATCTGGTTCCCCTCCCTTGTTGTGGAAAAAATTATGTAAGCTTAATGTTCCTCCCAAGGTCAAGTTTTTTCTTTGGCGAGCAGTGCAACGTACTCTCCCATGCCTTGTTGGCCTTGCTCGTAAGGGTCTTTCTCTTCCTACCCGGTGCTGTTGGTGTCTTGGGGAGAATGAAGACGTCATGCATGCTTTTTGGAGATGCCCAGTGGCTCGTAAAGTCTGGAGAAGCTCAAGTTTGCAAGGGACTGTGGGTCTTTGGCAGGTTCCAGATTTCATTGATTTATTTGATCTTATGTGTTTTCGTGTTCCACAAGTTTCTTTAGATCGTTTTGGTGTTCTTACGTGGTTTTTATGGTACAAAACGAATTCATGGGTTCATGGTAAGATTACTCGGTCAGCTCATGCGATTTTAGAAGCCTCTGATGCTTATCGTTTAGAGTTTATTAATTCTCAAACTCCTCCACCACCCATTATTGTCCCTCCCCAGGCACAGTGGAAACCACTTGATCTGAAATTCTGTAAATTAAATATGGATGGCGCTGGATGTCTTTAGCAATGTATCCATGGTGTTGGGGTAGTGATTCAGAATTTAGCTACGAATTTCATGTTTGGTGCTTCTTCTTCTTTTCCAGGAATTTTGGACTCTACGATGGTAAAGCTTCATACTATCTCTCATGGGCTTCATTTGGCTATTGATGGAGGTTTCCACAAGATTCAATTAGAGAATGATTCTTTGGAAGCAGTGCATTTGGTAATTAATGGTTGTGACAATTTTAACCGGTAAAGGGTTTTTATGCCTGAGATTAGAACTCTGATTGGTATGTTGACCTTTTCAATTTCTTATGTACCTCGCACTTGTAATAACGTGGCGCACTGCTTAGCACGTTACGATTTGGTTTAGGGTGATTAAGTGGTGTGGGTTGAGGATAGTCCTTCTTGGCTTATTCCAACTCTCACCCGTGATGTAACCGTTCATTAATATATTTGGTGTCGGCCTTCCTTCTAAAAAAAAACCAAACAACATATTTGTGGGACCATGATTACACACCTCATAGGACCTATTGTCTCTCTCTCCATATTATGACCGAAGGTATAAACAAAACAAGAATAAAGCCTTTTTAGCATTAACAAATGGGGCTTATTCAACCCAAAAAAGATAGGACCTATATCTTAATTTGGTAATACAAAGGGTCTCATACAAAAGGCACTATCAACCTCAAAGTATAGGACATACCAACTACCCAATGCTAGAGAGATATTCATATCCTCACTTTGGGAGGTCGTATGCATCCAAAGTCAGGGATGCACTTGGCTTATAAACTCGTCTAGATCCCAAAACTCACCAAGGATCGATGATATCTCCAGGTTCACACCCAAACCATGCAGAGGTATCCAAAAATGGGGTTTTAGAAGCATCTCACACCATACACACCTTGGAGAACCTAAGAACACCATATCTTCTTAGTATTCCAATATTTATTAAACACAAGAGGCTTGAATCCTCAAGGATTCAAGTATAGGAGTTCAATCCAATATAAATTATACTTTCTGGTGATTACAAGTTAAATAAACTTACAATCCTAATGTCATGAGGATTAATTCATCCTTTATATAAACGCTCTTATAATATCATTCAAAGGTAAGTAATTCCTAAGCTCTAAACACGTGCTTTGATTTGATAATTGATCTTGTTTACTAACTTGATCGTAAGAGAGCCTTTGGTCAACATTACATCGGTGCCCCTTACCTCCGAAGATTTTTTCTTACGTTTATAGGACCGTCATTTTCTGGACTCAAACTACTTGGAGATTTCATGTTACAACAATTGGTGCTCTCATCAAGAGTAGAACTCAAGAACTTTTCACTTTGAGTGACTCTCAAATTTATTCAACAGAAACAGTGTAATCTAGATCTTGATAAAATGCGAGATTTTCGCTCTTCTACATTCCACGAAGACGCAAGTAACCGATGGACCCAAAGGACCACGAGTTGCACGGTCTGACCCAATCTCAGAATGGGTCCACCTTCTTACTCTAATGGCAGGCCACAAAAAAGATAAGAATCATGATTCCACATTCAATGTTGTTGTAACACGAAATCTCCAAGGATTTGAAACCTTCACAACAATAGGTCCTGTGAACAATGGAAAAACCTTCGAAGGTAAGGTGACATCGGTGCGGTGTAGGCCAAAGGCTCTCCAACGCTTAAATTAGTAAACAAGATCGCTATATTCTCAAAGCAGTGGCTTAGAGCTTAAGAGTTAATTACTTTGGAATGATATTATGAGAGCTGTTGTAACACAAAATCTCCAAGGATCCGAAACCTTGACGACGATAGGTCCTGTGAACAATGAAAAACCTTCGGAGATAAGGTGACACCGGTGTGGTGTCGGCTAAAGGCTCTCCGATGGTCAAGTTAGTAAACAAGATCACTAAATTCTCAAAGAAATGGCTTAGAGCTTAAGAGTTAATTACCTTGGAATGATAGTATGAGAGCGTTTATATAGAGGATGAACTAATCCTCATGGCCTTAGGATTGTAAGTTTATTAAACTTGTAATCACCGGGAAGTATAAACCATATTGGATTGAACTTCTATACTTGAATCCTTGTTTGGAGAGGATTCAAGCCATTTAATTCGTATGGGAGTTGGTTTCCCCATTCTTTTAGGAGTTCTTAGATCCTAATTATCATAAGAATACCTTCTTTAGTTAGTTTAGGATACGTCTGCCCATTCTTGGCGCCATTCTGGACCTATCCGCGGGTCCTAAAAGTCTCCCCGGAGGTATCCAGCCTCTTTGACCCATTTTCCTAGACCCATTGGCGGGTCCGTACGCATTCGGCCCCTTTGGGTGATTATGTGGGTGATGACTCCATGCCCCCTGTATAATGGGTTCTTGAATTCCTTGCATGCTTTATACCTCCGGTCCCTTTACATGTTAAGAATGTCCATAACTTATATAGGTCTCTCAAAACATAGGTTGTATTCTTCTAACACCATAGGTCCTATATTTCTATGCCTTTTCCAATGGACCTATGAGAACGGTTAAGTCCCTTCCTTTTTCCATGAGAATGGATAGGTCCTATGCTAGAATAAACCATGGTCCTATATTAGAATATTGCATGGTCCCACAAGAGCCTTTATATAGAAAATGAATTAATCCTCATAGCCTTAGGATTGTAAGTTTATTAAACTTGTGATCACCGAGAAGTATAATCCATATTGGATTGAACTCCTATACTTGAATCCTTGTTTAGGGAGGATTCAAGCTATTTAATTCGTATGGGAGTTGGTTTCCCAATTTATTTAGGAGTTCTTAGATTCTAATTATCATGAGAATACGTTTAGTTAGTTTAGGATACGTCCGCCCATTCTAAGCGCCATTTCGGACCTATCCACGGGTCTAAGAGCCTCCCCAGGGGTACTCGGCCTCTTTGGCACATTTTCCTGGACCCACTGGTGGGTATAGATGCATTCCACCCTTTTAGGTGGTTATGTGGGTGGATGACCCAATGCCCCATGTTTAATGGGTCCCTTTGTAGTTTCATGGATATAGGTCTCTAAAAACATAGGTTCTATTCTTTTAACACCATAGGTCCTATATTTATATGCCTTTTCTAATGGACCCATGAGAATGGTTAGGTCCCTAGCTTCCTTTTTTCATGAGAATGGATAGTACCCATGATCTTTCCATGAGAATGGATAGGTCCCATGATCTTTCCATAATCTCATGATCTTTCCATAAGAATGGATAGGTCCCATGATCTTTCCATAATCCCATGATCTTTCCATAAGAATGGATAGGTCTCATGATCTTTCCATGAGAATGGATAGGTCTCATGCTAGAATAAACCATGGTCCTATGCTAGAATATTTCATGGTCCCACAAATATTATTGTTGCTATATATATTATCATGTTATCAAACTCTTCTTGCAATTAAATACTCAAAATCGTCATTCCAATAGTTAAGGATTTACTAATCCTCTCATGATATTCTTGATGTGAATAGAAAAGCCATATTGGCGGACCCATACCATATGCTTTATAGAAGGGACCATGACATTGCTAGGGCCATTGTCTAGGCATGAGCACCAACCTCTGAGTCAAGGACCTATTGAGCATAGCCGTAGCATAGCCTATGGTAGATGTAGCAGTAGCTATTGAATTAAACCTTAAAGCCAATTAAATCTAGTAGTGGTTTTAGGACACTTCCCTAAATTAACCTAGTCTAGGTTACCCTTAGGTCTCCACTAGCCATGATTGATAGTAGGGGTGGGAATGATCAGGTCGGGCCCATGTCAGCCAAAAAGCCGACCCAACTTGACCAACCAAACTAAAGAGAATTGCCAAACTATGATTTTGGATGGGAGTTATGAGAGAATCAATCTATAACTAAGGGGTTTATAAATATTTACATAAAATTCATGTACCAAATTAGGATAAGGGTCTAATTAAGCTTGGGTATCAAAAATGAAAAAAAAAATACCCTTTCAAATATGGACGGTTCCAAACTAAAAAATGTAATGGGTATTGGGTATTGGGTGCTATAAAAAATATTTCAAACAAGCTTATTTAAAGGAATTTTTTTAAGCAAGCTGCCCCTTTATATCTATATATAATTAAGGATGATTCTTTCTTGCACAAATATGCATAACAATATGTATTTAGTATGGCTTTTCTACCACACAATGGCCAAAATATATATGCCTCAACAATCAACATATATCAAGCATGGCTCTAACATCATACAAATTGAAAAACTTAGGATAAAAAATTACGTATAACACTAACATTAATTCAATAGCTACTGCTACGTCTATCATACATATCATATATATAGAAGCATATATGCCCATAAGCAATTCAAAACAGTTTTTTGGCATTTGTTTTGAGTTTGATCAATTAAGTTGAACATAATCGACTCTAAATATTGAATATGTTCTGTTCAAAATCCCTAATTCGATCTATAAGTCTCTTTTGTATTACCCTTTTTCCGCATGCGGCTATAGGCCTTTTTATGGCACATAACTGTTTTAGTGGGCCACCCATGGAAAAGACTTATACTTTAAATGTGGTTTTCAAAAAATTATATGAAAAAACTCCTATTAAAAGATATGCAATTGTCACGGAGACTCAACATATGGGAGGAGATTTTTTTGAGACTGTATATGGATTAGCGCAATGTTGGGTGACAATTGCCCGTGAACCTTGCAAAATTTGTATAAATGCAGCAATCAAAGAGCTTCGAAAGAACTGTTCTAACAGTCAAGGAGCTATAATTTGGTACAATGACTGCCTTATAAAATATTCAAATACTGATTTTTTTGGTATAAGTGACACTGATAATGGGATTTATTTGAAGAATAAAAAATTTGTTGATGGTAATCGTGTTTTGTTTGATAACAAAGTTCGTGAGTTGCTTGCCAATTTAATTGTTGTGGCTCCTTCTAATAAAGCCTTGATTGCAGAAGGGTACCGACATATAGATATTTCTAAAGTTATTAAAAAAGTTTATGGTGTGGCTGAATGCACTGCAGACCTTTCTAGTAAAGAGTGTAAGAAGTGTCTTAATGTGGCAAAGAGGGAACTTCTAGAAGAAGGCCGTGGAAGGAGAGGTGCACGTGCTTCTTATGGGAGTTGTTATCTTAGATTTGAAATTTACCATTTTTATTTTCATATATCTTTTCTCAACAGATAACCTCGAGTAAATATCTATGTGTCATGGAAATATCTAGTAGTACTTGAACTTTCTTTGTCAATGCGGAGGAAATAATTTATCTATGTCAAAAGCCTCCATTAATACGTATGTACTATGTATTTGATTTGAACTAACCACTTTCTTATATCATCTTTTTGCAAATAGTTTCAATTATATATATATACAAGCACCTTCTAGTGTGGGATCCCTCATGGGCCCCTCCATATTATATTTTGATAATCGGAACTGTCTACTTTTTTGGTCTCTATTGAATGATTGTGCTTGCAAAAAATTAGATTAATTGGAGACCATTTGATCGTTGATTAATTGATCACAACTTCAAGTGTTTAACGAAATATTTTGTTCGTCTGTTTATTTGATCAAAGTTTGATAGCTTAATGGTTTCTGATTTGCTTAATTTTTTGCAAGGATGATCTTTAAATGTAGACCTAAAAAATAGATGGTTCGAATTGTTTAAATACCATATAGAATGGACCCAATGAAAAATTGCATAAATATGGGATCCCACACTTGAAGGGACCTGAATATATATATATTATAAAGCCATGAAATGAAATTAGTACGTGAACTTTCATTGTCAGTATGGAGTAATCGATACTATGTCAAAAGGCTCACTTGAAACCATCATTAAAAACACTATTAATTTTACTGGATGTTGAAATATAAAATTGCCACCTTATGATTTACTTATTTATACATTCTGAAAAAGAATAAATGAAAAAACCCTTGGAGGTAAGAGGTCACCAGTGTGGTGCTAGCCAAGGGTTCTCTGACGATTAAGTCAGTAAGGTATTTCAATAAATTTTAAAATAAATAAGGTTGGAACTATAGATGGCGTTACTTTGATCTTATGCATATGAGGGAGTATTTATATATGTTTGGAAAAAACCATGTCCTTGGAATTGTAAACTTGTTAAGCTTGTAATCATCCTTGGGAAGTATACTCGTAAAATTCTATGTTTGAATCCTTGTTTGAGGAGAATTCAAGCCACTTTAATTCATATGGGAGTTGGAGTTGTAATCCATTGTGGATTTCCTAAGACCCATGGGTTATGGGTTGTGTGAAAATACCTTTGTGGGTTCCCATTTGAATACATCAGTGAGTTTTGAGCGAGAACTTGGATGCATCTGCGGGTTCGAACACGAGTTTGGATGCATCAGACCCTTCTGAGTGGGTGTGAGGGTGGTTACTCTTTAATCAATGTTTAATAAGTCCTTTGGATGTGTGGCGACTTATGCCTCTAGTCCTTTTATTCTTCATCGATGAAGATGCTTGTGGGACCATGAAATATCTAGTATAGGACCATGGTTTATTCTAGCATGGGATCTATCCACTCTCATGGAAAAAGAAAAGGACCTAACCATTCTCATGGGTCCATTGAAAAAGGCATAGAAATATAGGATCTATGGTGTTAGAAGAATACAACCTATGTTTTGAGAGACCTATAAGTTATGGACATTCTCCAAGAACATGTAAAGGGACTAGAGGTATAAAGCATGCAAGGAATTTAAGAACCCATTAAACATGAGACAATGGGTCATCACCGACATAACCACCTAAGGGGCCGAATGCATCTAGACCCATCGATGGGTCCAGGAAAGCATGCCAAAAAGGCCGGGTACCCCTGGGAGGCTCCTAAGACTTGCGGATAGGTCCAGAATGGCACCTAAAATGGGCGAACGTATCCTAAACCAACTAAAAAAGGTATTCTCATGATAATTAGGATCTAAGAACTCCTAAAATAATTGGGAAACCAACTCCCATACGAATTAAATGGCTTGAATCCTCTCTAAACAAGGATTCAAGTATAGGAGTTAAATCCAATATGGATTATACTTCCCGGTGATTACAAGTTTAATAAATTTACAATCCTAAGGCCATGAAGATTGTTGAAACACGAAATCTCCAAATCGTTTGAGTTCGCAAATCAACGGTCCTGTAAACATAAGAAAGAACCTTCGGAGGTAAGGGGCACCGGTATGGTGTCGGCCAAAGGCTCTCCGACGGTCAAGTTAGTAAACAAGATCGATTATCAACTCAAAGCTTGAGCTTAAAGCTTAGGAATTACTTACTTTGGAATGATATTGTGAGAGCGTTTATATAGAGGATGAATTAATCCTTATGGCCTTAGGATTGTAAGTTTATTAAACTTGTAATCACCGGGAAGTATAATCCATATTGGATTGAACTTCTATACTTGAATCCTTGTTTGGAGAGGATTCAAGCCATTTAATTCGTATGGGAATTGGTTTCCCAATTCTTTTAGGAGTTCTTAGAACCTAATTATCATGAGAATACCTTCTTTAGTTAGTTTAGGATACGTCCGCCCATTCTAGGTGCCATCCCGGACCTATCTACGGGTCCTAAGAGCCGCCTCGGGAGTACCCTGCCTCTTTGGCACATTTTCCTGGACCCATTGGCGGGTTCGTATGCATTTGGCCCCTTTAGGGGGTTATGTGGATGATGACCCAATGCCCCATGTTTAATGGGTCCTTGAATTCCTTGCATACTTTATACCTCCGGTCCCTTTGTATGTTATTGGAGAATGTCCATAACTTATATAGGTTTCTCAAAATATAGGTTGTATTCTTCTAACACCATAGGTCCTATATTTCTATATCTTTTCCAATGGACCTATGAGAAAGGTTAGGTTTCCCCTTTTTCCATAAGAATGGATAGGTCTCATGCTAGAATAAACCATGGTCCTATACTAGAATATTTCATGGTCCCACAAAGATTAATTCATCCTCTATATAAACACTCTTGTGGGAGATTTTGTGTTACAACAGCTCTCATGATAGCATTCCAAAGTAAGTAATTCCTAAGCTCTAAGCTCTAAGCTCTAAGCTCATGCTTTGAGTTGATAATTGATCTTGTTTACTGACTTGACCATTGGAGAGCCTTTGGCCGGCACCATACCGGTGCCCCTCACCTCCGAAGGTTTTTTCAAATACAGGACCGTTGATTTATGGACTCAAAGGACTTGGAGATTTCATGTTACAACAATGCCTTATCTATAGGTTCCCTTAGATTCATATAATCATAGGTCTCATTCTTTGGGTTGTACATCCCCTTTTATTTAGTGCTAAAAGTCCTATACTTTTCCTTCCATCTCCTTATAACCTTTCTAAATAAGAAAGATAGATCTCCACCAAAATATAATCATGGTCCCACATATAACACCAAGCGTCCGATACTTTTCAATCCTTTTTCTACAGACCTAATATGGTTTGGATGAATAGGTCACATATATCTCCAATACACCTCACTTCCTATCTCCAAGGTCCACACATGCCTTGCTATTAGAAGGGCACGATCCCTTAATGCATTCAGGTGTAGGCAACCTCCTTATTGTGGTATTCCATAGAACCATGGGTGCCTTCCTTATATTGCCTGTAATTCCCTTTATGCAATATTAAGGGTCCTATTCTTTTTGTTACTTTCCATGGTCCACATCTTTATGTGGAGGATAGGTCCCTCTTTATATCATAGGCCTATCCATATTTCGTAGGTCCTATACTTATCTCTCCAAGCTCTCATTTAATTGTGAAATTATGGTCTCACACTAGAATAGATTATGGGGATTATTAAGGTATACAAGCATACAATATTGACATAAATTACCCGATAATTGGTAGAACTTATTGTGTAATGTTCTACCAAATTAATACCTATACAATATCATGTGAAAAAACAGATAACATTGTTGAGAGAGTTGGGTAACATTCTAGCTTGAAGTTTGTAGCATGTAGGACTCTTCATTTAGGATATTCTCCTTGCTTAATTGTTGGATTTTAAACAGGCAAACAAAGATTGCATTAAACTGATATGTAGGTTATAGGACAATCTCTAGCAATAGAGTCCATAAGCCAGTTAGATCCTTCATCAAACCAAAACAAGACCCTTATAGCATGTAAACTAAAACTAACCCGATTGAAAGTCCGCCAAGAACAATTTTATCACATCCACAAGAATCCCCTCTGCAACTAGGCATTCACCATCACCATGGATCAACGTCACTGCCTCCGAACAGTCCATATCTAACATTAAATGAGAGAAAAATACATCCTTGGCAAATTCCAACCCCGATGTAAAAGCAAAAAGTACAATGACAAGAGAAAAATAACCACTACGAACCTGCATATCCATGGAACCAATTAGAAGACCACTAGAATCACAAATAACTGCCCCAACTCCTCTACGTCCAAGAAAAGAGTTAGTAGGGCCATCAACATTCATTTTATAAGACCCCAGTGGAGGAGGAAGCCAGCGACAATGTGACCTCGCCAACCGCTGCACCGTAACGCAGCGGGTAGCCTCCACATGAAGGAAATCTTCAACATTTGCTATTGATTTTTGCAACACTTGATTGCGCTCAAACCATAATAACCAGCATAAAATCACAAGAATTGCCATCCTACTATCTGTCCACCTCTTCCAATGATTCTTTTTTTTTTTTTTTTTTTTTTTTTTTTTTTTTTTTGTTATTGGATCGCATTGACATCTCTAAACATTATATTGCAGTCTTGCTTTCTCCCTCTACTCTTCAATGACTTTTGATTGGGGTCGAGAAACTCATCCCGGACTCGATCCTATATCTAAAGCCCATAAACATCATACTATAGTATCATTATTTACTCGAATCGTAACAGAACTTTTGAGAAGAATAAACTAGCAAAGTGTTAATTTAAGACATAGCATGGCCTTTGAATCGAAGGAAATCACAATTTTACGAAGGATGGGACTTCATTAGTTAACATCATACAATCAACAACAGTTAATGAGCAACATAATAGTAATTGATGATACTTTGTAGTAATATACAAGGAAACTTGAAAGCGATCCCACAGAATGCTCGCTTAACTTCGCGGTGGTCGTAACCATTCATAGACTCTTCTTTCCCCCTGAAAGGGTAACAGCTTGCTCAGTCAACCGATTAAAACACTGAGTACAGAAGTAAAAACATAGCAGTTATAGCAATTTACTGTGTATCTACCAGAATTGTCATAAAGTGGTAGATATATAAATTATTTTAATTTCAAATATTTAGCTACGGAAAATTTTAAAGTAAGAATGTTCTTAATTTAAGAAAAGTAAGAGGACATCATGTCTATATTTTAAAATATCATTTAAAAATATTCTTACAAAAAATCAACCAAATCAAAAATTATTTAGCCAATTTATTATGACCAACATCATTTTAGTTGTATTGTCGGATTGTATTTGTTTACAAAATTTAAATCAGCAAACAATTATCAATTTTGTTAATTTTTTATAAGAATGACCCTTGAGGGGGAAAGTAAAAAATGAACTGTTCTAACCATTGCAGTGCCAGATGTTATATCGAGAAGTTGTTCTTATTAGAATTAGTGCCTGCGTGTTACTACGGGTGTGGAGAATATTGATTATGATATAAAAAGTAATAAAACTAATATAGTTATTAAACTGTTCTAACCATTGCAGTGCCAGATGTTATATCAAGAAGTTGTTCTTATTAGAATTGGTGCCTGCGTGTTACTACGGGTGTGGAGAATATTGATTGTGATATAAAAAGTAATAAAACTAATATAGTTATTATAGATAGATTGAAAGAGAAATGGTAAACTGTTTTTTATATAACAGTAATAATATTTACAAACATGTTGTAACAACAAAATATAAGATATTAGGTAGTGTAAGTGGGGGCATAATAGATAAGTTTCTTAATCTAAATTCTTCAAAATGATCTTGTTTTAACATGGCTAGCGAAGCCAATTTTTTCGGTTGGACTGTATTTGCAAAAGCTTTTTGTCCAGCGGGCTTCTATTTCTAATCCATAAAGGGATTAGTTGAGCTATGAGTTTTTATATACAAAATATTTGCAGTATTGAACTGCAGTTTATTAGATATTTATTTCACACATACTGCACATATATGGTTTATTTATTTATTTTTCATTTTATTAACATTCTTAGCTTCTGACACATTATTTATTTATTTGGGTCCTTGCTGCGCATACTTATTTAAAGCTCTTGGCTAAGAGGTGTGTTTTTTTTTCTTATTATGTTTTTTATATTATTATTCTTCTCCAACCTGTGTTTGCTATTTTGTTCTATTCCTTGCTATATTTTGTGTACTATTTTTGTTACTTAGAGGGGTGTATTTAATTAGAATTTTAATAGACTTTTATAGAGTTTTCAAAAGTCATTGACTTTGGTAGAATTGCTGGATTTTTAATGACTTTCATAGATTCTACATAGACTTTGCCAGAATTCTATATAGAGTTTTGCAAAGTTAAATAAAAGACTTTTGTAGAGTTTTAGACTTTATTTATAGACTTTTTTCAATTTTATTTGTGTAACTACCCAAGTCAATCTATGGAAAAATGCCACAAATAGAAATACAAGTATATGTCATAGCAAGCCCTTAAGCAATACACACATAACACCAAGAAAAAAAAGCAAAACAAATTGAGTATAACTACATGCTTAAATATATCTACTCTTCTCATGCCATGCTGCTAAGTGCTAAGTTAACAATAAGAAATTAACAAAAAAGAATTTTTACTATTCAACCACCAACCAAGCAAAATAGCAATCGGATGACATAATAACCAATAGAGGGCTGCAGTGATGCACCAAGGGAGAGAGAAGGAGAAAAGAATTCTATAATGATGAAAAATATTGTTATTGTTTGATAATTTTATTTTTGGAAAATAAAATACAATTCGTTTTATTTTTAAATAATATACTACTTTTTATATTTGATATAATATTTAAAATCCATTGAAATCTGCAAGGTGAAGGTTGGAGAATTATTGACTTTCATATAACACAATTTATATTGCAAAGTCTATGAAAGTCTATAATTTTTTAAATTCCATATAAGTTAATAACTTTTTGAATACCACACAACTTTTGTTGACTCCTTAAAATTTATGATTGAATACTATACTTTTATAGACTCTTTAAAAGTATTGATTGAATATTACTAGACATTTATAAACTATTTAAAAGTCTTTATTGAATACCACTAGACTTATTAACTCCACAAAAATCATTTAAAATCCTAATTGAATACACCCCCCTTAGTATTTGTGAGTTAATAAGTATGTACATGTCTTCTCTTAAATAACAAAACAATAATGCTATTCTTATCATGTTTTTATACCATATTTTTTATATCATCTTACGTGTCATTATTGTACTGGCAGAGTATTTCTTTATTTTTAGAGTTTTAATTTTTGTTTTTTTAAGTGTCCAATGTATTAATGCCATTTAAATTGACACATAAAATGGTATAAAAATATAATAAGTGTAGCATTGTTAATAACAAAATCAAAAAGAAAAACCTGACAAACATCACCTCAAATAGAAATGACAAAAAGGGCCATAAGAAAAACCCCTAACCCCAAATATGCCATTAGATCAAAAAAATTTGTGGATGTGAGAAGACACCCAAAAAAATACAAAAAATGGCAACAATTGCAAATAACTAAAAGATAGAAGGATGAAAAGGGAAAAGAGCTCAAAAGACCAAAAAGGGCAGAACTAAAATTAGAATGACAACCAAAAGCTGCCTGAAAAAAATTGAGGAAGGGCATTAAAAACATTTCCAGCTACAGTGTATAAACAATAGCTCACCCATCAAGTTTCAGTATATATAGAATTTTCTTAAAGTAAGGACATCCTTACTTGAATGGGCTTGTTTAGATTATAGTGATATAGAGAATAAGGATATCACTTATTCCGATATCAAAAGAAAGATTACAAAATTAGTTAGTGAAGTAGAATTAAAAATGGGCTTCATATTTGTAAGTTCTTTTTTTGGCCAGGGTATGCTAAAGAAGAGTCAAAGTAAACCAAGACGCAGTCGGTGAACTTTTACATATATAAATACTATCATTTCTTTTGTTATTCTCTTCCCCCCTTTCCGCTCTCCAGTTTTTTGGGAAAACAATACACATTTGAAACATGATCAAACGCCTATTCAGAAGCATAATACTGCCAATTATAAACGGTATGGATACCAAAGACGCATGCATAACGGCTCTGTGCAGCCATAAAAATTCCAAAAACATTAGCCACACTACCATTGACAAATTCAGCTCCTGAAATCTTGTAGCAGCGCAATTTCATTACAGAGAAACATTGGTAACTTAGTTCTTCCTCAAGGGCCTTAATAATGTCATACATGCTCCTTTGATGTTCCACTTTCCCACCTCTAGTTTTTAGCTTTGATTTCGCTCATCCCAAATCCCCTCTTTTACCCAATTCATATATCTCAACACATAAAATTATAAGAGAATCTGTTACTGCCAATGGAAATAAGAGGTGACCACAGTTGAAAAATGGATAAAAGTATACCTGAATGCAACCTTGTGCAACCAAGGCACCAAACAACCACCAGCCATATTCAAGCAGAAAACAACCATAAGGGTGAATCTTAAGACTTGGGGACAGTAACATTTAGAATTTTCACATCTTGGTGGGGCCTGTCTTCCCTGCCTGTTTTCACTTTTTCTATAGCCTGCAATAATGAAAAAGAGTATCACTTGTCTGATACATGAGAAATAGATTAATGGATACAAGAGCTCCACCTGCAAACAAAAAACAGTCACGCTTGGTGACCCCGTACTAGCCATGATTAGGATTACAATGGCATACTTAAATGCCCATCATCCCAAAGATCATAGGGCAATTTCCAAGTTTGCAAGCAACAATTTTCTTCGGGCATAGAACATTGTCATCCCTGTACGACATCCAACATCATAGGTCAAGTTCAAATATACCTGTACGACATCCATTCCCTTGATAACTCTGCCAAAAACTGTGTGCTTGTTATCCAGCCAAGGAGTAGCCGCTGTGGTTATGAAGAACTGAGATCCATTTGTATTTGCACCAGCATTTGCCATTGATACAGTGAAAGGCCTGTCATGTCGTAAGCTGCAGGAACGCAAACATTATTTCATTGACTATTTCAATTGGCTTTTTTTTTATTGAAAACCCACAATGTGAAAGAGAAGTGCAAAATTGGTTGGTAGGCAACAATAGATATATGTATAGTTGGGGTGAATTGGTTTTTCTTTTCAATTTTGTTTAAATGGTTTTTTTTTTTTTTTTGTGTAAACTATTTTAACCTCTTTAAAAAATTTTATTTTAACAACTTTAACAAAGGGTATTTTAGATATTCCAAAGTTAATCAAATCCTAAAGTTCTCCTTTGTGTAGTAGCATAGATGATAATAAAAGAAAGCACAAGCAAGATAGAAACAGCCTAGTGTTATCATCCATGCATTGCAAATCTTTCATGCAAAGATTTTAAGCGTTCAAAGTTGATTTCAATTCCATATTTACCATGTGTGGAACTTGGTGTGTCATATAATCAACATCCATACAAACTCTACATAACAGTCTTAGCTCAACTGTCCAGCATAGACATAAAGTCCAACATTCAGGCTATTAAAGAAGGTGCATCAGCATACATCTTCAAGGGGTATTTGTAAGCTCGACATACATTGTTGTTCGTCCATTTCTGACAGCTTAAACTTTTGGGATCTAGTGTATCTGAGTCTTGGTTTTAGGAGGTCTTGGGTTTGAAACCTATAATTTCCATTTCCCACTTAGTTGTTGGTTTTCAGGGTGGGGCTGCACCTATATACTTTCTAATAGCTTAAGCTTTTGGGATCTAGTGGTGATCTAACAATATATATACTGATACACTTGCATAGACACTAATGATAGCATTTGCAGTACAGCAATTAACCTTGCAGCATCTTCAGCCACCACCAGGGTGGATTTGGAGCAATGTGACATTGCATACACAATATGCATTTTTATAAAGAATGGGAAGATGAGCAGAATTTATAAACATTAGGCTCACTAGCAAACCTTTTTGTTGCCAAGTTTGATCAGGGTTAAGGAGAAAATGCATCAGTTAGACACACCAGCCACTTCAAATATACATAAATTTAACGTCTAGCAGCTTCTTTAAAGTTCAACTATCTGATGTAATACTATTCTGTTTGTCTATGACTCTGAACATAAATATTTACCTTTTGTGAAATTCATCCTCAAACTCCCTTCCCCAAATGGATTGCCCACCAGTACCATCTCCCAAAGGATCTCCTGTTTGTATCATGAAACCTTTGATGACTCGATGAAATATGAGATTATCATAATATCCATTCCGGCAGTGTGTTGTGAAGTTCTCCACAGTTTTCGGACATTCCTCTGGATACAATTTCATGTGTATATCACCCATTGTAGTATGCAAAATCTACAAAAACAGAATAGGGAATTTTTCCATCGAAGGAAGGTGTGTGGGGGAGAGGGAGAAAAACGAAAACAAAAGAGATGATTAGACAATGTATAACACATACAAACAATATAGTGGATAGAAAAAAGAAATATTAAAGCCATATATCTAAAAGAAAACTATATCATGTAATTGATAATAAAAAATATACATCTAAAGATCTAATCCAAAAAGCAACCAGAAGGTGTGGATTATTCATGTTAATACTAAGCCAAAAAAAAAAACAGAACATCTATTTGTATATATTTTACTCAAAAATCACTTATGAGGATGGAAAATTGCACATCTAGTAAAGATACACACCACAACATATGCCCTCCATTCATAAATTATAGCATTTGTTTCATCCAATTAGCAAATACATTCTCAATAGAAGAAAAAAAAATATCTTGTCAAAAAAATGAAGACATATGGTGGAATGTACAACTAGAATTTCACTTTCATTTTCTTAAAAAGAGAAAAGATTATACTCCCATGTTCCCAGAGAAAACTCTTTTCAACAAAAAAAATAGATTCGAATTGTATTTCCAATTCCTATTCAACGTTTTGAAAAAGAACAAAACCAAACAAGTGTGAATCATCCTCTCTACTTTACCCTTCACCTTTCATTTTCTCCTTCTCTTTCTAATTTGGCGGCTTATAAAGAAAACCAAAACAAATCCAATAGCTTTTTCAAAGGAAGAAAACCAAACAATCTCGTATTATCCTCTATTCTTTTTGTCTCTCATTTTACACTCGCCTCTCTTTCTAGTTTGAGAACAAATTAAAGAAAAAAATCCAAAAATGTACACAAAAGAGAAGAATGAGGATTTCTAACAAGGTTTTTTAGGCCATTCTATGAGTTATTTATCATTTATTGTGCAATATAACATTGGAATTTCATAGTTCCCATACTTTTACTGGTACCTTACCAATTTATAGTTTTGATAAGAAACATAATTTTTATTATTGAAAAATGAAGCACAAGTAAAACGAAGTCCATCATATCCAAGATGCATTCCTAAGAGAAAGGAAACTCACCACATTGTCAGGAAGAGATGTTGAAACCGATTTGCCAATATCGGATACAGCCAAGAGTTCATCAGCAGGAGGCTTTTCGTTAAACACATCTCTTCCCTTAGTTGCATCTTCAGGCTCCTCTGGTTCTCTCTGACTGATCAGAGCATAAAGAAGTCGGATCAAATCAAATTAGAAATGTATAATCACAGTTCCTAAACTCCATAATATAAAGTAGTCAAATGTATAAGGCCATCTTGGTATATAGAGGTAAATGTCACATTCAAACGAACTTTGACAGGGAATATTGCATCCTATCTCCCACAAGATGATCCTAAATTACAACCCAATTTTATAATTTCAAGGACTTCTACCATTAACATGCTCTAACCCCAGTGAAAATCTAGGCTAGAATAACTTGGGCATCTGATAATCAACCTTTTAACAATCTAGAAAGAGCTAAATGAACCAAAAGTGCATGATTACACATAAACACCAGTAACAAACAAGTGTTCTGGAGTTTTCAAAGTATTAAAGTACCTGAACAGATAGATCCTGTGTTTCTTGAAAGCACAACATACGAGAGTGGGATCTGTCAAAGGCTCTTTGCTCTCATTGGCATTTGCTGCAGCTGTGGGAATTTTTCTAACTTTTTTACTGCTTCTGTCGCCTTGATATAAGGAAATTCTCAAAAACCTGTCATTGTTTTCCACTTTTCCAAGGATTCGGGCTACTTTATTGGTGTGCAGATTTACCACCTAGAAATAGAAAACAAAAGTAAAAAGAACATATTAGAGGTTTTTTTTTCCAGGGAGAATTCAGTATAACTGTACAACCCTAATACATGACAGTAATATCTTACTTTTATCCCAAGGAGGGTTGCATATATAAGGAAATTTGCGCTTTCATCAAAAACTGCATTTGGTTGTGGGGCAGATTCTGTTTTCTCAATTTCCTTCTCAACAGCCATTCTTCGCCCAAAGTCAATAGCTTCCAGCTGGTATAAAGGCACATCACTTCTCTGGAGATCTTGGGCTACCTAATCAGCACAAGATATTGATCATTATAAGTGTCCAAAAACTAAAATAGTCTCGAAAAGATCAAGAGTTAACTTATAAAAAGTAATCAAGTAATAAATTAGCATTACCTCAAGAGATTCATCATACACTCGTCGTAGTTGGCCTGTTCTAAACCAAAATACACGTATCCTTCGATCAGGCGATGTAATCGAAAATTGCATACCATCTGGGCTAACCTGAAGAAGCAAAAAGAAAAAAACTAGTAGAATTTCTTTTGTCATACTGATACATTAATTACTAAGAAAAAAGAAGTGAAACAATAGAAAATATTAAGCATTATCTAATCTTAAAAACAGAATGGTTTCATACTTCATGAGCATTTAAAGTTAGAAATAGTAAAAGTCCATAGTCAGACCAAATACTTAATGAGATAATCATAGTACCTCAATAGAAGAAACAGTAGTTTTGCATTTCGCAATTTCAAAGAGATTAGTGTCACTTTTGAATCTAAATTTCAACCTGCAAACACCATGTGAAAGCAATGCCAATGTCTATTAAGAAGTTGAGAAAAAAAAAACTTGAGCACAATTCTTTAAAAAAAGTTAACAAATCAGATCCCTGTTACACATATACTAATGAAAGAAGAAAAGAAAATAAAGACTAATTAACAAGGTTCTAACTAACAGCACGTGTCAATGATAAAGTCTCTAAAAAGCTATGCAACAATAGTTTCTTTCTACTGTCATATTTGGCAATAATAACAGAAATCAATAATTGTTAAATTTGCCTGCTTTGTGTACAACAATAGTAATATAGTTTTACACTATTTTCTTCCAAACGAATCTACAAAGTTGTTAATACTGCTGCCAAATATAATAATGATTTATGATCTTATAAAAGTTTGTGGGCTTTTACAAAGTTTTACAGTGTCTATATGGATAAAGGAAAACTATATAAACATGTCAAAGCACACATACCCATGCTCTGGGAACTCAAGGGTATCAGGGCTCCAATACTCAACCATTCCCTCCTGATCAGCTGATATCACTGTATCAAATACAGGATTGTACTTCATAACTTTCACTGGGCCTAAGTGTATCTGAGGAAAGAAATAACAAAACAAATGAATAAGAAAATTAAAAGTTCAGTTGGCATGGTGCATATCTTTCTATCAAGGAATAGAACTCTTTGTAGAAAAACACCAATGGGATGCATGCATAACCTTGTTTAGGAAAATAAATCCAAGGACTTTGAAAAGAAATGACACTTCCAATGTTGCAACATACCTCTTTGGAGATTATAGGTTCATTTGTACCAGCTCGTGCATCGAAAATGTGTACAAATGACGAGTTTCTATCACTAATGGCAAGCCTGGCTTTAGCATCCCCTTGTTTGTAGACCCACTCTACAGCACCAGGAACAAAGCGTGTGCGAATCATGACCATCATATCATAATTGACTACATCATATATCTTCACAGATTGATCATTTGAAATTGTGGAGCAAAGCAAACCATCAGCACTAACCTGCATCGCTGAACCAAGTCATGGTTGATGACTGAAATAACAACATTTACAAATAGATACAATCATAGATGACCAATGAAAGAAAAAAAGTACGCTGCACACCCAAATAAATGTGTGTGCAATAAGTTGAAGCATTACAAACCCCAGCATCCACAAATCCTCACATATCAACACATACACGTCAGGACATGTCTCCTGTAGTCACCATGAGCAACAGGAACAGAACAAAGCATTTGCAAGTCCACAAAATACAAAAATCCAACAAATAATTTATGGAAAAATAATTCTCCATTATCTCCAGACTCACAAATTTGAGGACACAACATCAGACAGAATTGCCACCCCTACCTATCATATCTACATGTATTGCGCCTTCATTCAGAAATCTAAGTTGTAGCACCAAGACACTACAACAAGAGGTCAATACGTGATTTTTATGTGTTCAAAAGTGTCCACATTCAAAATCAGAACAATAATCAAAGCAGGAATCAATATGAAATTAAGATTCAAGAAGAATATGCATGCAGTCATATAAGGACAATTCAGGTCTGATTCCATGTTCAAATTCTATCCAATATGGATCTAGAACCAAAGCAGTAATTAATCTTAAAACTAAGATAGCACAATAGTATGCATGTAGTAATGTAAGGAGGAAGAACTCACAGCTAGGCCTTCAATTGGACCAAGGTGGGATCTAAAATGCTTTGCAAACTCTATACCAACAGGCTTTTTCTTCCAAAATTTCAAATGTCCTGGTGGAAAAAGACAAAAAAAAGGGAGCAAGAAGTGAGTGATACTTATTTTAATAGCTTAAGAATTAAAGATAACCAAAAAAATCTTAATGAAAAGGTTGTAAGAGTAATATGCATCAATTCTCCAGTCGAGGTAGTAATATAAATTACATTGCACCTGGTTAAAGGATAACAAAATTTGGATTCAGGTTGGGGCATCACTGTAATAATTAAGCCGTTTAAGGAAACATATACACATAAAAAAAATGCGGGAAGCTATATTCCTTTATACTTCAGAATGTCACTACTGACATAATGTACTAGCTATGCAAAGCCCATTCTATCAAACACACACTTCATTTACAATGCATGACTTTCATTCAACTCAAACATCCCAATAATACAAATATGCGTCAAAATAGGCTCATCATGATGTTATCAAATGAAATAGATCCAGTGCATATAAAGCCAGCTTAATGCATCTTCTTTCCCTTTCTTATCAGTGGAAGAAACATTTATATCAGTCTGTGCCAAATAGCTAGTTCATTATTTACAAACTATACTGCAAATGCCCAAGTTGCAGATGACATGCATAATACAGGGGGAAGATATATGCAGTGATTTTCGGACATACAAAACCAATCTTAGTCTTACCATCAACACTTCCAGTTACGAAAAAATCTGCGGCCGACACAGCAACATGTGTAACCACATCTCTATGCATATAACTTTTCTCATACCTGTTTATGCCACCAAATTAAGTGAAAAACAAAAACAAAAACAAAAAAATCATTATCAAGAACTTTCAGTGAATCCATTCAAGCTTTTATTAAGTAAAACAACCAGAAGAAAACAAGAGATATGTCCTCCACAACCAAAGCTCCTAAATTTTTATTTTCAGTTTCTGTAAAATAATAATAATAATAATAATAATAAATTGCAGAGAAAACACACAAGGCCATTGGCTAACTCAAACAGAACTTGAAGCATAAAATCACTGAAATTCCAATCAAGCGAAAAGCAAAGCCAATGCGTACATGTGAGCGGAGGGAAGGGCGTCGAGGTAGGCCTGCTCGAACTGGAGAGGCCGCTTGGGCCGAGCGCGAGGGGCTGGGCCGGGGCCGACTATGGGCTCCTCCTCGCTCTCCGCCGCCGCCGCCGCGGAGCTGTCGTTGCCGTTCTGAAGTTCCGCCATGGTTGCTTGCTTGCTAGCTGCCTAGGGTTTTGGTCTCGAGGTGTGAGACTACAAAATCAGACTGAAACAGTAGCTAGCTTCTTGTTGGAGTGAGCGTCGCGTAAGGCCTAAGCTGGAGTTCTCTTCTTCGAGTGTTAAAAATGCTTCTGAAATTGGCTGCAAAGGGAACACGAATAACTCCGCCGCTTTATTTTTAAAAACCGAATTTGGTCTGGTTTTTATCAGCTGTGGACCGACCTCGTCCAATAATTTAGTTGGGTGGATTGGGCCTAAATTTTGATTTTAGACCTTGGTCTTAAGGCCGGCTTACTTAGATTGAAACATATGTAATGGGCCTGTACCAAGAAAAATAAATCGAGAGTAAGTCTTTAGGCCCTCCACTATGCACCTGAATTTTGATACCCATAAGTCAAAATGGGTATCATTTTGACATTAATCTTCTACTGTGGGCTGGAATGTGAAAGGCATAATGGGTATAAACCCAAAGTGATACTGAAATTTGGGTATCATCAAAAGCCAAAAGCCAAAAAACTGGCCCACTTGCCATAAAGTGAAAAGGGAGAGAGAGAAACTAAAAAGCAGGAGAGAGAAGTAGCTAAGTGCGCCTGCAGGTGGGTCCCGCGCATGGAGGAGCTGTCGGCTGGCGCGCCTGGGCTCGCGTGTGAGGCACGGAAGGCCTGGATCATTTGACCGTTGGGCCAACCAACGGCTATGATGCGCGCAGCCCTGCTGTTTGAATTGTGCGGCTTGGATTAATGGGCCGTTGAAAACCAACGGCCCAGATCTGCCCAGCTCTTTTTTTTTTATCAAAACATACCAGAAAGTGAAAAGGGAGAGAGAGAAACTAAAAAGCAGGAGAGAGAAGCAGCTAAGTGCGCCTGCAAGTGGGTCCCGCGCGTGGAGGAGCTGTCGGCTGGCGCGCCTGGGCTCACGTGTGAGGCACGGAAGGCTTGGATCATTTGACCGTTGGGCCAACCAACGGCTGTGATGCGCGCAGCCCTGCTGTTTGAATTGTGCGGCTTGGATTAATGGGCCGTTGGAAACCAACGGCCCAGATCTGCCCAGCTCCTTTTTTTTTTTCAAAACATAAAATCAAATTTTAAAATCTGGAAAAATCGAAAAAATTATTAAAAAATCGAAAAAAATCCCAGAAATTTTTTTAAAAATTCCACAAAATTTCTAACGGCCATATTCTCCAAACTTCTATATATATCACCCACTATCACAATGTTTCCTCACAAACACAAAGCTTTGACACCAAATTCACACAAAAAAATGGAGTTTTTATCATGGTGAGACCTAGGGGAACTTCTTGGTCACACAATGAAGATCAAGCCCTAATGAAGGCTTGGCAAGAGAGGTGTCCAGATGCATGTTTTGGTGCTAATCAAAGACAAGAGGTGCTTTGGGAGGAGATTTTTCAACTTTTCATCCGCAACATGGGAGGCTCCACAGTTCATACCGTTGGCGGTACAAAATCAAGATGGACGCTCATAGGTTGGGCTTGCATGAAGTTCTATGCTTCATTTATGGAGGCCGAACGAAAGCAACATGGGAGGCTCCACAGTTCGTACCGTTGGCAGTACAAAATCAAGATGGACACTCATAGGTTGGGCTTGCACAAAATTCTACGCTTCATTTATGGAGGCTGAACGAATGCGCCAAAGTGGTAGCAATGACAGTAACGTGGTTAGTTATAGTGTTTTTGCCTCATTTTATTTAATTGTAGGTTTATTTGATTTTTTTTTTCAATTTGCATATTTATTTAATCTCATATTTGTGGTTTGCACATGCACTTACATCTTTTCAAGATAAGACTGGGAAGAAGTTTGATTTTCTACATGTTTGGGATGATTTAAAAGAAAGTGCTAACTATGCAGCGGCAAACACGGTGCCGCGACTAACTACACCCGAGGTGAACACCGATGATCAAGCTACTCCTGAGAGTGACAATGCCGGTCCTAGCATTTCACTTAGTGCAAACCACGACCCACCCCCTTTTCAACCAGTGGGTCCCCGTAGGCCGAGGCCACTAGGACGAAATCATTCCAAACGGGCAAAAGAAGCTGCATCTCACCAGGATGTGATGGGTGAGAGGCTTGACGAATACAATAACAACACACAATTTCTGATTCAAAGCAGGCTTGACAAAGAGTGTGACAGAGAAGTAAGAGAGAGAGAGTGACTCAAAAGGCTACAAGACCAAGAAGAGCAATTTATTATGAGCCAAAACCTCTCTACCATGAATCCGATGCAACAGAGGTATTGGGAACGTAAACAAGCTGCCATTGAGGCTAGATATGAGATGCAAGATAACCAAAGCTCTCACCAGGACTACTGCCCTGATATTTCCAATTTCAACCAATCACACTATGGGTACCCTCCTAATATTTAAGATAACTACTTTGATTTCTGTTTTTTCGGAGAACTTATGTATCAGCTTTAAAATATGTTTGTATTTTTTTATTTTTAGTTAGCTATAACTATGTTTGAATTTCAAGTATTTGAAAAAAAAAATTAATCCATTGGATTCCCACCTTTATTCGTACCATTATTGGATTCCTACCATTATTATGATATGACTAATGAATGAATCTTTATTCGTACAACAGTTAACAAGACAAATGCATGTGAGACCATTAATGTATGTCAGACTAGCTGTTCTACAAGACTACACCATTATAAAGCAAATGAATGTGGACCATTCAATTCTTACCTAGCCTTCATATGAATTCTTTATAAAAACCCTTTTAATACCCTACTCTTTACACACACTTCATTTTCAGGCTCATATTTGAATCCATATACACAAGCATGTGGCCGCAATATGTGTTTTCATCATCCTCTTCTTTGGAATCTGAATACGCAAGGGAAGATGAAGGGAAGGAGCTTGTGGGGCATGTGCACATAGACATGGCTCATGAAGACACCCACCCACGTCCAAGGTACGGTGGTACTTCTTCAAATCGCCGTTACACACACCGAAATAGGGAAGCCAGCCACGAACGTCTGATGGAGAACTACTTCATCCCTGCCCCTTTGGAGGACACTGTGACCTTTCGCAGACGATACCGCATGCACCTACCTCTATTCAATAGAATCCTCGAAGATGTTTGCAGAGAAGATGAATATGTTCTAACATGACCTGACGCACTCGGTAGAATGGGTTGCACACCACAGCAAAAGATAACAGCAGCCTTGAGGGTAATGGCATATGGCATTCCTTTTGATATGGTTTCAGAGGTGCTGACAATAAGCCAAACCACCGTACGAACATCATTCCAAAAGTTCTGCAAGGCCATCTGCAATATCTACGTCGATGAGTATCTCCGCCGGCCTACTGTGACCGATATGAGAAAGCTTTTACGAAAAGGAAACCGACGTGGATTCTCAGGTATGATTGGTAGCTTGGATTGCATGCATTGGGTTTGGCAAGCTTGCCCAATGGTCGAGCAAGCTTATTACTGTGGGTATTACCATGTCCCAACTGTTATTCTCGAAGCCGTAGCCTCATATGACACGTGGATATGGCATGCCAACTTTGGATTTCCTGGATCCAATAATCACATCACGGTGCTCGACTCTTCGCATCTATTTGATCCTGAGATTCTTGGCCAAAACCATCGTGTCAAATTCACCGTGAATGGTATAGAATACAGACTCCTGTTCTATCTTGCAGATGGGATCTATCCTCAATGGGCAACTTTGATTACTAATTTGCGAAGTCCAATATATGGACCGCATAGGTTGTTTTCAAGGTGACAAGAGGGCTACCGAAAGGATGTGGAGAGGGCGTTTAGAATTCTAAAAGCTAGGTGGCAGATTATAAAACGACCAGCCCATGTGTGGGACAAACGCGAGCTCGGGTATATCATGAAAGCATGCATCATATTACACAATATGATTGTGGAGAATGAGCGTCTTGAAGATGATTGTAACGATGAGTCAATAGACGTTGTGGCCAGCATTAGGAGGGCAGAACAAGAATATGATTCTGTAGAACCATGTGAAATTATAGGTGAGGCACTCCCATTACCAGAGCTGCTTGCTCGGAGGAGATTGGTCCGGTCAAGAAATGAAAATGTATCCCTGAAAGCCAACCTCATTGAGCACATCTGGATTCAAGAAGGAAATCCACCAAATGTTTGAATGCCTTAAAGACTTTAGTTATTTTAGTTGTGTGGTTTTCGTTATGTGTTCTTTGTGTGTTTGTTGTGTGTTTTTCGTGTGTACCTTTCATGAAATAAAATAAATTATGTTGTATTCCTCGTTTTTGAGTAATAATATATATATTTTTAATTTGGGTAAACAAATAAAATATTCAAATATAGTCAATATTGACCTTAAATTAAAGATCTTTTTAAAATATAACTAATGATATAATTTTCATAAATATTTAAATTATAAATTATAAATTATAAATCATTTAATCCATAATAGGCATAATTTAATTAGATACAAAATCCTGATACCCGAATATGAGTATCAGCACCATAGTGAAACTGATACCCAAAAGACACTATTCACACACCAAAAATGACATTTGGCTATCAAAATATGGCTTTGCCATAGTAGAAGGCCTAATGTCTAATGACTTGTATTTATAATGGTCAAATTCCTAGGACTTCAAGGAAACCTTCTTCTTGAATTCGGACTCTTGGCTTGCTTTATCTCATGCCCAAGTCTTCTTAAAACTACCATATTTGTATCCAAATCTAATTAGAATTCTTATCTTAGTTGAACTCTCTTCTTTTAAATATATGTGATGGAAATGATCCAGTGAGAAGATTCTAGATTTTGCTCGTGCTGTGAACATACTTATAATGGCCTTGAATTGTCCTCCCACTTATGCGCGTCTTGGGCTAGGTTTGCTTAAAATGGGCTTAACTGTGTATCTCGGCTCAAACCTTAAGTGTAAACATATGTCCCCCATTTCCATGAGCCTTGGCCAAATCTCGTTGAATGGTTAAGGAAATGTATTGTCGTTTAAACTCTTCTTTTCTCTCTGCAAGAGATATATTGGTTGGTTGACCACAGTGTAGCGCCATGTGTCCACATCACTTCTTATCTCTTTTGTAATTCTCGTTGCAATTTTACCTTGTGCTTAACACCTCACCAGTTTGAAGATGAGATCGCCCCATTAACCAGATCCTTGCAATAAATGCTAGGATCTCTTTAAGTCAAGTGGGCTTGATGAGACGGTGAAGTCATGCGCCTTTTGAGCAAAACACTTCACAATTACGAGTGTTACCCCAAAACTTGCCTTGATTTTTGCAGCTCATCATATCAAATAATTTCAAAATGTTCAAAACCCTCCAAATCTCACTAACTTCCTCTTAATCCCTTAAAATTCGAGCCCTTCAAAAACCACACTTCCTCTCCTCTTCCATTCCCTGTATCTTCCTTTCAAACCTTCAAGCTTTCCCCTCATCGATTATTTGTGCTTTCACTTTCCGAAATTTATTCCTCCTTTCTTAAACAAAAAATGGCGTCTTTATATGCTACTTCTTCTTCTTCCACCGCCATCGCCGCTGCCTCTAGTATAAGTTTGTCTATCCCTACCACGGCTTCCATCTCTATCGGAACAATCCCAATCCCAGTGGATGTTGCCACTACTGCCTCTGTCATCTCCTCCACCACTACGGCACTTGTTGCCTCAGCTACTGCCATTGATTCTATTGTTCTTTACCAAGTCCAACTATATCTCTGCACCTCTGATGATTGGACTAGTCATGATCAAGGATGATATGCGCAATTACGAGTTATGGGTGAATAACTTTGCCAAAATGAAAGGTGAAGTTTCAATTGAGGAACACGCCGCGTTCCTTTGCTACTGGCTATGTAAGTATGTATGTTGCACCCAAAGTTCTAAAATCATCAAGGAGTTCATTCCTCTCGCCAAAGCTCTGGCCGGTAACGAGATATTTAGAAATGAAGCCATTTATGATGGTGCATAAGTACAAATGCCTCCACAGTATCATAACTAATGGAATGGCGTTGAAGAAAGGTGGGCTGCTGTGGATGTTCTAGATCTAGTTGCAAGTATATTTTCCAAAAGTAACATCTCCAATGCTGGTCGTGAATGATGATGAAATTCTAGGCCAAAAACGTGCATTTACCGGTTTTCCCAACCACATGGTGAACCAATGCTTCAAGTTCATTTACCACCTCAAAAGACTTTACCCTTCTTTTCTCCAGCCATTCCACAACATACTTATCCTAGAGGATAAGAAATAGCTAGGTAAGATGAGGGCTTTATGGAGTAGCATCCTGGATAACTGTGAGCTAGCCTTCGATTCCACTAGAACAGGAATAGGGTAGAAAGGAGGGTGTGGAGTACTATACTCTGCGCATGTGTGCACGTCAACTGGGTTTGTTCCAGCCACACCAATCCTTCTGAATGACACTTATAATCACTTCAGCTTTTTCAAGCAAATTATCAATGACAAAAATGTCTTTCAAGAGCTGCAAAAGGATCTCACCGAGAATAGCAAGAATTTGGAGATAAATTTTTGTCATTCCTCCACAGCTACGTCGAAGTCGTAGTCAAGCTGGCTGAAGCCTCTTTGCTGCAAACTTTGAGCGGCTGGTGAATGAAATTGATGTTAAAGCGCTGAAAAATGTCTTGAACTTTAGTTGTGCTTCCAACCACTTAGAAGTTCTCTCCAAGAGGTATTCTTATATCTACATACATTCGATATTATTTTCAAACCTGACTAGGATCTCCTCCAAGGGAAGCAATAATCATATGTGATGCTTACCCTCTACTGTACCATTTTAAGTGCAGGAAACCCAGTTGTTAACCAATAGGACTAAGGTCGTGGGCGTGGTACTTACAGAGTTTCAGCATCCACTTTATCTGATTTAGATCTTTTTTTCTGGATCAATGGTGGTGTTTTTCTTTGATCCTCGTAGGTGGCACTTCTCTTTAGCTACCCATGAGTCCAATTTGTTGTACCACTTTATTAATGGCATAATCACTCTGGAGCGGTTGGACTATCCTAGCATATATGTTTATCTAGTATTTCTGTATAATTACTACTTGTTTATGTAGTATTTAGGGTTATTGCTCTCTGAACTTATAACCCACTCAGGTTGGTACTATTATATTTTAATATTTTAATCTAATGAGGTATTTTTAGTAATTTATTTTCACTGTAATTTACTACTCTGATCCAACCCGGTTTAACAACTAAAAAAGGCTTACGTCATTTTAGTGAGCTTAGGATTATGATGTTTAGAGGTAAGGAGTATTATATTATTAGGATCTTTAAGATGGGTGCCGCTGTGGTGTTTTTAGTCATTCCGAGGAGTCACATTTGTGTTGTGTTCAATGTTGAGAGAGCCATTCTTTATCACTAATGTCTAAATCCTTGTATTTATAATGGTCAAATTCCTAGGACTTCAAGGAAACCTTCTTCTTGAATTCGAACTCCCTGGCTTGCTTTATCTTCATGCCCAAGTCTTCCTAAAACTACCATATTTGTATCCAAATCTAATTAGAATTTTTACCTTAGTTGAACTCTCTTCTTTTAAATACATGAGATGGAAACGATCGAGTGAGAAGATTCTAGATTTTGCTTGCGCTGTGAACTTACTTATAATGGTCTTGACTTGTCCTCCAACTAATGCGCGTCTTGGGCTAAGTTTTGCCTAAAATGGGCTTGACCGTGTATCTCAGCTCAAACCTCGAGTGTAAACATATGTCGCCCATTTCCATAAGCCTCGGCCAAATCTTCGTTGAATGGTTAAGGAAATGTATTGTCGTTTAAACTCTTCTTTTCTCTCGACAAGAGATTTATTGGTTGGTTGACGTCGGTGCAGTGCCATGTGTCCACATCACTTTTTTATCTCTTTTCTAACTCTCGTTGCGATTTTACCCTATGCTTAACACCTCACCAGTTTGAAGATGAGATCGCCCCATGACCAGGTCCTTGCAATAAATGCTAGGATCTCTTTAAGTGACGTGGGCTTGATGAAACAGTGCAGTCATGCGCCTTTCGAGCAAAACCCTTCACAATCATGCGTGTTAGCCCCAAAACTTGCCTTGATTTTTGCAACTCATCATATCAAATAATTTCAAAACGTTAAAAACCCTCCAAATCTCACTAACTTCCTCTTAACCACTTAAAATTCAAGCCTTTTAAAAACCATACTTACTCTCCTTTTCCATTCCCTGTATCTTCCTTTCAAACCTTCAAGCTTTCCCCCCATCGATTATTTGTGCTTTCACTTTCGGAAATTCATTCTTCCTTTCTTAAACATCAAATGGTGTCTGTATATGATGCTTCTTCTTCTTCCACCACCATCGCCTCTGGTACAAGCTTGTCTATTCTTGCCATGGCTTCCATCTCTATCGGAACAATCCCAATCCCAGTGGATGTCGCCACTACTGCCTCCGTCATCTCCTCCACCACTACGACACTCGTTGCCTCAGTCGTTGCCATTGATTCTATTGTTCTTTACCAAGTCCAACTATGCCTCTGCACCTTTAATGATTGGACTAGTCATGATCAAGGATGATATGCCCAATTACGAGTTATGGGTGAATAACTTTGCCAAGACCAAAGGTGAAGTTTCAATTGAGGAACACACCACGTTCCTTTGCTACTGGCTATGTAAGTATGTATGTTGAACCCAAAGTTCTAAAATCATCAAGGAGTTCATTCCTCTCGCCAAAGCTCTGGCCGGTGACGAGATATTTGCAAATGAAGCCATTTGTGATGGTGCATAAGTACAAATGCCTCCACAGTATCACAACTAATGGAATGGTGCTTAAGAAAGGTGGGCTGCTGTGGATGTTCTAGATTTGGTTGCAAGTATATTTATTTTCCAGAAGTAGCATCTCCAATGCTGGTCGTGAATGATGATGAAATTCTAGGCCAAAAACGTGCATTTACTGGTTTTCCTAACCACATGGCGAACCAATGCTTCAAGTTCATTTACCACCTCAAAAGACTTTACCCTTCTTTTCTCTAGCCATTCCACAACACACTTATCCTAGAGGATAAGAAATAGCTAAGTAAGATGAGGGCTTTGTGGAGTAGCATCCTGGATAGCTGTGAGCTAGCCTTCAATTCCACTAGAACAGGAATAGGGTAGAAAGGAGGTGTGGAGTACTATACTCTACACATGTGTGCACGGCAATGACACTTATAATCTCTTCAACTCTTTCAAGCAAATTATCAATGACAAAAATGTCTTTGAAGAGCTGCAAAAGGATCTCACCGAGAATAGCAAGAATTTGGAGATAAATTTTTGTCATTCCTCCACAGCAATGTCGAAGTCATGCTCAAGCTGGCTGAAGCCTCTTCGCCGCAAACTTTGAGCCGTTGGTGAAATGAAATTGATGTTAAAGCGCTGAAAAATGTCTTATGGAGTACTATACTCTACACATGTGTGCACGGCAACTGGGTTTGTTCGGGCCCCACCAATCCTTCTAATGACACTTATAATCTCTTCAACTCTTTCAAGCAAATTATCAATGACAAAAATGTCTTTGAAGAGCTGCAAAAGGATCTCACCGAGAATAGCAAGAATTTGGAGATAAATATTTGTCATTCCTCCACAGCAATGTCGAAGTCGTACTCAAGCTGGCTGAAGCCTCTTCGCCGGAAACTTTGAGCCGTTGGTGAATGAAATTGATGTTAAAGCGCTGAAAAATGTCTTGAACTTTAGTTGTGCTTCCAACACTTAGAAGTTCTCTCCAAGAGGTATTCTCACCTTCTCATCGGCCACAAAATACTTGTTCCTCATAAAAATATAAATTTAACTAACTCTTGTTTGGAATTCTTCGATTAGAGGTCAATCGATTTACGATGCTTAATTTGATTCGTGCATTGAAGTTAAGTAAGAATGGTTGCTGATTATTGGTTGTTCGTTGTTGTTTGTAAATTGAGGATGTTTGAAAAGCTCAATTATGTGATTGGTTGGCTATAAAATATGGAGCCGAATTGACAATGTGGTTCAGATAATTATTTGGTGAAGGTTTAATACTGTTGATTTCTTTAATGTTAACTATATTAATTTTGGAGTTGGATATATTAGGTATATTAGAAAAACACCGTTTGAGGTCAATTGGATAAGAGAAAGCAGAGTTGAGGTTGTGTTGATTAAGGAATGATTCCCACTAAGGTCAGGTTTCATTCCGTTTCATTTACATAGATTGTATTGGTATTGGAATTAGTTAGTTTGGATTGATTATGAGACTTGGTTTGTTTTTTATTGGATTAGGGTTTTGGATTGGTCACTTGATCGATAATGATGGTGTGGTATGGACAGCTTAACCATTACTCGGATTGACATGTAGGATCATGCTAAGCTCTGGATGTCAAGTGGGGGATGCACATGCCCATACTCTAGCTAGTGACTTTTTTGTGTGTGTAGATATATAACTATATTGCATGATCACTTTGCATATGTTTTTGGTTGGCATAATTGTATGGTTTTATGATAATGAGATATATGCTTGAGTATCATAATATCTCTTGAAATGACTTGACGGTGAAGCGTCACATACTGTGATCTTGAGTTTTGATCCTCTAAACCTCCGGAGGAGTATATAGACAAACTATGTCGATTGTCCTTAGGGGAGGCCTAGTCTATGGTAGCTTGCGAAGTGGACACTCTCACTAGCTCTTACCAAAGTTTCTGTATTAGGTAAGAGTAACTGGCATTCTAGCCTGTCATTAGGTATGAATTTGGAGCTCGTAATGTTTTAAGTGGATGTATGAGCATGCCATGGTTTCATTTTATGAATCAAGTTAAAAGAATTTGTGTTGTGCATTGTTTTAAAATATTTTATGCTAAGCTCATTGTATATGTAACAACTATTTGTATTTTCAAGCCTAGCTGGGGGTAGTTCTTGTTAGGCAATGAACACATGTGATGCTCACTCCTACATGGATTTTTTCAGCTTCTGTGCATGGTTAGACTAGGATGTGGATTGAGGTTAACTCTATTGATGTCCACCTAAGTGAATTTTAATTTAGTTACCATTTTAGCCATTAATTTATTAAATCATTTTGAGTTGTATAAACCATTTCAAGTCGTCTATTTCCTTGTTTCTTAAAGGGATGTAAAATTATTTAATTCCCTTAATTTTTTGCTTATTGATTCGGTCATTTACCTTCACAGGCACAAAAGTTTTATTTCGCGTTGCGTGTTTTAATTTTACAAAATTAGAAAATTTGCTCAAGGTTAATTTAAACATCTAAGAGCGACTTTGAATGGGGTTGGTTTCTTAAAGTAAAATTTTAATCTAAATGTATTTAATTTTCTGCTACTATTAAAAACTCTGATTTAACCCTTTTTAAATAAAAATAAAAATATTAAAGGGCTTAACATATCTTAAAGAAACTTGGGTTTACAATGCTCTATGGATTAAGTGTTGTACAAGGGCAATAACATGGTAGGCTATTTAATGTTATTAA